>WAAG01072854.1:6992-18218 GCA_013390105.1 Tichodroma muraria
TGACAGACTGCTTTGCTCAATACACATTCAGTCTGCTGCAAACATGGCTGTTCTTGCAGTGTGACTTTCAAAACCTTACCCATTTTCACTCTTAATATGAATTAAGCACACTTGGAAACACTACATTTGAAAAAATCACAAAATGTCATTATACATGTCCTTGCAATCACTTGTCTATGCTAAGACTATTCGTGGTTTCTGATAAGCCACAAATAAGCTAGTTTATTTCATTAATATTATTTCTGAAAGTTAGTTTATTTCATTAAAAGCTTCACAGCTGTTGACACACCTTGACACGTGGACTAGAAGTGATTTGTTGAGTTTCCATGCAAACTGATTTTGCACATTTAGCTCTGCACCTTCATTCAAAGACTATGATGTCTCACTGCCACACTGCTCTGACTTCACTGTGCTTGCTGAAGGAAAGGTACAAACAAGCACGGTGTCAGTGATGTCCATACATGAACATTTTACCTCTCCTGAAAGGAAGTGTTTGAATTTAAATCACTAAAACACTTCAGCAACTAGAAAGTTCAGTGAATGAGTATTCTACAGTTAAAAATTGTGACAACTAGGTATTTATTTTTTGTTTTGATGTAAGAGCAGCATTCATATTTTTTAAAAAGATAGCTTTTTCCTGTATGGTAAGATCATCCACATGGAAGCAGATGAAGTTTTTCTGCTGAATCAGATCCTAATTCATGTCACATATATCCAGCAGAAATGGCCTAGTTTTGTTGTACTATGTTACTGTCTATTGAAACAAAACTGTAATCTTTTCAGTACAACGGATTTCCTTAAAAGACTTTCATAGGCAGGTTTGATCTTTATATTACAAATTTCATTTCATTGTAAGCTCTTACATTTATTTTACTGCTTAACATGAACTCTCACTGAAATGTGACCTGACAATTTATATCTGTATTTATTCATGCTAAGCTTTCTGCTTCACAACTAAAAGTGTAGCATATTCATTGCAGAAATAATACTTCCTGCTGTTTCCAACAATGAAGGTCACACCAAGCTTCACATGAAAGGAAATGTAATGTTTCATGTTTTTCAGTTGTGGCACACCTTTTAAATTCCTTGTTATAATCATCTATAATAAAGCATTTCTGCAAATTTCTTTTTTTCCCCTAACTCCATTTTCTCTCTTTTAGGTCAGGAAAATAGTTTATGCATATGAAACAGAGGGGAAAAATAACAAACACACAGATTCAAAACTTACTGAGCTATGAAGTTAAAGCCAAACAAACCAGAACAAACCACTGAGGCTCAAGCCTCTCTGTGTCTGAGTTTCATTTGTGTATTCTTGCCCCATTAGCAAAATCTTACATTTTTGGCATATGCAAAGAAAGGATCCCAAAGAGATTTATAAGATATTAAAACGTGTTGAGCTTCATGTTCATATTAAACCAGATCAATAAGAACAACTGCACAGTTCTAGTTCCATGATGAAAGATGTGGTCGATTTTTAATTCAGTTCTATCTGCACACTAGTGCCTCATTTCCTAGCTTGACATCAGTACGCACCAAACATAGCTGCTCTGTTGATTTCTGCATTACACATTTGTACATGACACTTCCAAAGATATTGAAGGCTCAGAACAATAGATATTGCTGTCATGGAAAGCTTCCCTTGGGCACCCACCAGCTCCAGTGTGGGATCCTCCCCAGGCTGCAGGTGGATCTCTGCTCCACCATGGATCTCCACGGACTGCAGAGGCACAGCTGCCTCACCACGGTCTGCACCAGGGGCTACAGGACAATCTCTGCTCTGGCACCTGGAGCAGCTCCTCCCTATCCTTCTCCTCTGACCTTGGTGTCTGCAGAGCTGTTTCTACCACATATTCTCACTCCATTCTTCCCTGGCTGCAATTGCTCCTGCACAAAATCTTCTTCCCCCGGTTCAGTTTGTTGTCTCAGAGGCGCTGCCTCTGTCACTGACTGGCCCAGCCTTGGCCAGCACTGGGTCTGTCCTGGAGCCAGCTGGCACTGGCTCTGTTCGACATAGGAGAAGCTTCTGGCAACCTCTCACAGAAACCACAACCACAGCCCCCTGCTACTGAAACTTTGCAATACAATCCAAATACAGCTGTAGCATTGCTCTTTGGATTTCAGCCTCTGGAACTTTCAGCAGGCTGAAATGATTTCCATCAGCAGGACACAGTCTTCTCATAGTTTTCAGGAAAAAAAAAGGTCTCATTTACTTTTAAAATGGTAATTCTTTTGAAATATGTCAACCTTCTAAGCCTAATTCCCTGGATACTTCAAACTTCTGTGTAGACTTGCACAGCCACCAGTTACTTTGAGAGTTCCTACAGCAGGTACTAAGCTTGGTGGTGAGGGGAACCAGGATCATCATCTGTTGCTGCTCCAGATACATCAGCAGAGTCAACTTCTCGTGTCCTTATGGATGAGATAACAGAGCAAACAGAACACCTTTTGATGTTTAGCAGCTACAAAAGATGAATATAATTTCCAGGCAGGCATGAAAGACAGACCAGAGCAGAAATATTTTACCAAAATCTTCCTCATGGAAGCCATGGTTGCCAAAAGAACTTTATTAAAGCAATTACATCAAGCAATCTCCTGTAGTAGTTCTCAGTGGTAGCCATAATTTTTGTACAGTTCTTGTACTACTTACTGTTTCAATAGCTGGGTCCCAGATGTGTCCCTTTGGCTTGGCCGCCCACACTTTCTCAGCATACAGACACTGCCCTTCCTTCCCAGGCTATCGAGCTGAACAGTACCGCAGGCTAACAGCAAGCCCCACTAACTGGCAATCTGCATCACTTCCACTGCACACAAACTGACTCAGAATGATTCTGGCACAAGAAATTCACCTTACAGTAACGTAAGCCTTGGCATTGAAGGAAAGGAGGAGGAGGGCAGGAAATTTTCAGAGTTTCAATTCTTCCTCTTTTCTCTTTCTTCTTAAGGGTGTTCACTACTTAACAGAAATCTAGAAATAATCTTTTGGTCAACCTAAGCTTTAGGTTTCAAATGCCCATTAAACCTCTTCAAGACCCACACTGGTCTTTCACCAGCATAAGGCTCAGGTCTCCTATCCTGGTGTCTCCAAAGGCTGGCAACCAGCTTGTACTGCTTGTACAGATTTTAGTTACTCTTCTCCTACAACCCTAATTTCAAGAGATGATCCCCACCTGCTCAAGAGGTGCAAGAAAATAGTCATCTGCAAGAGGAGACCAACAGCTGCATTTCTGGAGCCTTGGCTTTGAAGGAAAACAGCCCCTAGAGTAGCCCAGAAGAGCTGGGAGGGGCAGCTACTGCCAAAACTGCTCCCTTTTACCCCCACAGCACAGCCAGGCCCAACCGGACCCCCAGCAGGCTACTTCTGCTGCCTCTGCTCCTTCACCAAGTCATGGCACACCTTCCCAAAAATAGCTGGACACCTTACACAAATAGCTGGGGCTTCATGATGCTTTGATCCAAATAGAGATGCCTCTGTCCGAACTAAGGTGCTAATGAGACCATATGCCAAAGTCAATAATAAGGATTTTTTTTTTAACTGTAAATGTGAGGTAGAAAAAAGGAATAGGAAAAAGGAGTGGTGCAGAGGAGAGAGAGAGAGATCAAGCAGAAAATAGTCACCACCCGTGGTTCCAGCAGTGTCCCACTGCTGCTTCTTCACCCTGGATCTCTCAGTGGGGGCATCCTGGAGTCATTCTTCTGGGGGAACCATCTTTACACAGTCCAAGTTCCAGGTAACCACAGGTTGGTCACAGGTGTTCCTGTAACTTAGGGTGGCATGTGCATGAGCGGTTGCTTCCTTTCCCACAGTTTGTCGAGTGGGAATCTTTTGTCTGGATGCATTAACTAGGATGAGTTAACCAAATCTCACCTCCATCACACTTGGAATTAGCATCTTCCTGCTGTAAATGTCTCCTGTCTGTGCTTATCTCAAATTCCTGCTTGGGTGATCCATTTTAAAGCAAGTTCCTTCTTATGGCCTTGACTGTTTTCAGACAGGCAGCTGTGGTCTTTAGGTCCTCACATCCTGCTGTAGTCACACACAGCAGTTCTGCAGGCCCCTGGGGCTGCCCTGCCTCCCTTTGGGCACCCAGCGTTTTCCATTGTTTTCCACTCTGGTAGAATTGTCTGCTCTGGCTCTGCTCAGGTGACAACTCCTGGATGTCTCTCCCTGACAGTGCAAGCAAAAGGCTGGGACTACAGTACCCATTAGACTGGACTGAGTCCCCTGTAGGCACCCAGCCAGCAGCCTGCCAGACATCTAGAAATAAACCATCCAAATAACAAACTCTTTCCAGTTGTCTTGTCATTTTATGGCTGAATCACAGACCTTGGATCTAATCTGAGAGCTTTTCAAGTTTGTGTAAAGTTATATCAAATCAAACCTAAGTGGGGGCATGAGTTAAGTAAGGTTAAAAGGTGGAAACAACACTTCCTACCAAAACATAGCCAAAAAACCATTACTGTTAGAAACATTGACCAAGAGCTGTGGACACCATTTGTACTGAGACAGGTGTTGAAAACTAGCCTTGTAATGTGGTTTTCTGCAGAGGACAAGCAAGACTGCGCCACACTCCAGTTTCCTCAGCCCCTGCGCTCCAATATGTGAGTCCACAAACCCCAGGAATGAAGCAAGAATATCCACCGTGGTGTGGGGAGGAATCAGCAGAACTTTCATTTATATTTATTTTATAGCAAAAGCAAATAGACGAACAAAAATCCCAACAACAACAAAACCACTTAAGAAATTAATTAAGCTTTACTATCATGTAACATACAAATTGACACCCGTGTTTCCACTCACCTCATGTATCCCAGCATCCCAGATGATCCAGATGATCAGAGCATCCCAGGCCATGCAGTCTCCTCAGTGAAGAGAAGGTATCGACAGCACTTCAAACACTGCTTCAAACAGTGCCCTCTCTCATTCGCCCACTTTCAGTATATTGCCACATAGTGCAGTTCATACGGACCTGCTTGAGTGCATTTACAGAATCTGTGCTGGCCTCTGAAGTAAACCACCCTTCCAAAATGACATGGAGCTCACAGAGCTTCCTGCAAAGAAACTGCAGGTGGAAGATTATCTTGATACTCCAAGCAAGCAAGAATATGGCAAAGCAGACAAGTTCCCATTCATCTTAGCAGGAGCTTTTTAAATAATGCACTACACAAAACTGATACTTAACTGGGTGGCAGAATTAACAGATACTGAAATTCTCTGTACTGGTCATTGATACAGAGGGCTCATTTCACCTCCTACATGTGGGTATTCCTAAGACTACAAAAGTTTACCTTGTATTTTCCAGAAAGGGTAGTTTTTTGTAACTATTTTATAAAATAGCATAGCACAACCAGATCATAGAACACAATTTCTTCATTTAAGAAGATAAATACAGAAATATATTAATTTGTCCTGCATGTGAGATACTGTTCAAATTTAGCTTTACGTCAGCAAATTTAGATTGTTACATCCAGTTGTAATTTTAGTCCATGCAAGGACGTTTATCAATCAAATTGGAGTCATTTATGTATACTTACTACCTACCTAATTCTTGGGAGCTCTAAAGAACTTTGTCTTCAATCCCTCTTGTTCATGCAAAGAGGGCTTTAATGTGGAAAACAAACCTCTAGCAGGGATCCTCAGGACAACCCTATATGGCAGAATGCATACATTCTCAGCTGATGAAACAAATGGATTTACCCCTCAAAAACTAACTCAAATTGACGTGGATACCCAAGTTGAGAACCTATGTATCCACAAAACCAGAAAAAGAGGGACTACTACTGAAATCTCGATTTGTATCTTTGAAGCAGTGAAGAATTCTTGCTATTTTGTTTAGGTGCACCACAACAAACTCACTAGCCAATGCAAGAAATGAACACTAAAGAAAATAATAAATTAATGTGTGATGAATATAAGAAACCCATGCCCCAATGGTCAGCTGGTCAAACTAAGTGGGGGTTTACAAAGTCACCCACAGACAACTGCCTCAAAATCCAAATAAAAATTTTGCAGCTACACTGTCTCAAAGTGAACCCCAGAAAGGCAACTGTTCATCTATGGCTGTTCACATTCAAGCAGTGACCACTCAATGCCAGCACTTCATGCATTTGAAATACGGCATAATAGTACATTCCTAGCATTAATAGAATACAGAATTCTATTGCAAAAGCCCTTTAGGATCATCAAGCCCAACCACCATCAGCACTGCCAAGCCCACCACTAAACCAGGTACCACATCTACATGTTTTAAATACTCCAGGGATGGTGACCCCACCATTTCCCCGGTCAAGCTTGTTCCAGTGTTTGAGAACCGCTTTGAAGAAGAAATCTTTCTCTAATATCCAATTTAAATCTCTCCTGGTGCCGTATCAGGCCATGTCCTGTCACTTGTTTCTTTGGAGAAGACATTGACCTCCCCACCTGGCTACATCCTCAAAGTCCCCCGAGCCTTGTTTTCCAGGCTTAACACCCGCAGCTCCCTTAGCCACTTCACACATGACTTGTGCTCCACACCCTTCCCCAGCTCTACTGCCCTTCTCTGGACTGGCTCCAGCACTTCAATGTCTTTAATGAACTAAGGCCCAGAAATGGACACAGGACTTGAGGTGTGGTCTCACCAGAGCCCTGTACAGGGGGACTATCCTGCTGGGACTATCCCTGCTCCTACTGGCCACACCATTTTTCACACAGGTCAGGATGCCGCCTTTTGGGCACAGCTGGCTTGTGTTCAGCTGCTGTTGACCAGCGCCCTCAGTCCTTTACTGCTGAGCACCTTTCCAGCCACTCTTTCCCCAGCATGTAAGCTCTGCCTTGGGTTACCATAAAGGCAGGACTCAGCACTGAGCCTTGAGGTTTTCGTTCAGTTAATTTCAGCCCACTGATCCAACCTGTCTAGGTCTCTGCAGGACCTTCCTACCCTCCAGCAGATCAACATTCCTGCCCAATGTAGTGTCATCTGTAAACTTACTGAGGCTACACTCAATGCCCTTGTCCAGATCACAGACAAGACCTGCTGACAGTTGGATGTAAACCCATTCACCTCCACTCTCTGGGCCCAACCACATAGCCAGTCCTTTACCCAGTGAGGAGTGCACCATTCTAAGCTATGAGCAGCCAGTTTCTCCAGCAGAATGCTGGAGGAAATGGTGTCAAAGGTTTCACTAAAGCCCAAGCAGACAACGTCATCCTTCCCTTACCCACTAACAAAGTCACCTTGTCAAAGAAGGAGACCATGTGGACTTAGCAGCACTTGCCTTTTGTAAACCTGTGTAGGCTGGGCCCAATCCCCTGCTCATCTTGTATGTGACTGCCATGTGATGGCAATCAAAATTATTTGCTCCGTGATCTTCCCCAACACTGAGGTCAGGCTGACAGGCCTGTTGGCTCCCTGGATCTTCCTTCCAGCCTTCCTGCAGATGACTATCATGTTTACTTGTACTGGGTCTGGCTAGGACGGGTTCTTTTCCCCACAGCAGCCCTCACCTTGCTCTGCTGTGTGTCAGTGACTGGTGAGGTGTGCAGCAGTCCAGGCATGGACTGCACCGGGTGCGACTTCAGGCCTGAAGTCCAGAGGCAGTGAAATAAAATGAGAGACGGGCATGACTGGGTGACCCAGAAAACAAAGGCACTTTAATGAGCAAAACAACAAACTAGAAAGAACATGAACACAGTATGGGGTGCACCACAAAAAGGGAGGGCCAGGCTGTAACAGTAACTTATATAATTAGAGTGGGGGGCAGAATCTGAGGGAGGGGCTCCAATGGAAAGGAGGATTGAGAACACGTAAATTAATGCAGCAAAATACAACCAATCAGGTAAGAGAACGGGGAACATTCCAGAAACATGACCTTGTATGTGAAAGCTTATCAACATGCTCAACTCCCAGGGGGCAATGACAGTGGAATCTTACTCACCCTAAGGAGATTTTTCCCATGACTTTTGATCAAAACTTTTATCGACCCCAACAGAGGTGCTGGTAACAGTGCTGCTTTGCCGACCTCTAAGGAGCCCTGGCCCAGCATCAGCACTGTCTCCCCAAGATTCTGCACCCTCACCACCAGCAGGCTGGGGCTGGGCAAACCTGGGGAGGGGATATGAACAGGACAACCAACCTGAATTGACCAAAGGAATATTCCATACTATACAAAGTCTGCTCTGATATAAAGCTGAAAGGCCTGAAGTCCAAGGTGGCAGTTCTGCTAATGCACCTCCTCACTTCTCTGATAACCAAAAGCTCTATAATTTTGTGATTTCTGGGCCCAATACAGCCTCCAACCACCACATCACTCAGCAGCCTTTCTTTGTACGCAAGTCCACTGGGGTGCCTGGACCAAAACACCCTTGAAAACCAAAAGCCTGCTCTTCCATAATCCTGGGTAGTATCTTTGCTGACATTTTTTTATCATAGTGCCAAATATCTTAAATTTGATATCTTCATAATCAACTGTGACCAATACAGCCACCAATCTTCACCTACCAGGCGATCTTTAGTTGAAAACAACAGACCTAGGAATGGAGCTTTATCAAAAGCTACCTTCTATGTACTTCAGGACCTTGACAAGCTTTTGGAGTGCACCCATGCAAACTTTCTAAAGGACAGCAAGGACAAATTCAACATCCTGCACTTGGCATAGGGCAACCCTCATTGTAAGTACAGACTGGTGGATGAAGGGTTTGAGACCAAAGGAGGATTTGGGGATACGGATGAAGGGAAAATCAGACATGACACAGCAATGTGCACTCAGCCCAGAAAGCCAACTGTGTCCTGGACTGCATCCAAAGCAGCATGGGCAGCAGGGCGAGGGAGGGGACTCTGCCCTCTGCTCTGCCCTGGTGAGATCCCAATGCAGTGCTGTGTCCAGCTCTTGAGGTCTCCACCATGAGAAACACTTGCAACCTGTTAGAGAAGGTCCAGAGAATGCAACAAAAATCCCAAGAGGATGAGAACATCCCTCCTATGAGGAAAGGTTGAGCACTGGGGTTTTTCAGCTTGGAGAAAAGATAATTCTGCCAATAGCTTATGGTGGGCTTTCAATACTTGCAGTGTAAAAAATGGAGACTTTTTACCAAGGCCTGTAACAGAACAAGAAATTACAGATTAAACTGAAAGGCGGTAGATTTAGACTGGATTTAAGGAAGACCTTTTTTCCATGGAGGTGGTGAGACAGGACCAGACACGCAACTAGAGCAAGTTGCCTGAAGAAGTTGTGGATACCCTATCTCTGGAGACACTCAAAGTCAGGCTGGATGGGGCTTTGAGCAACCTGATCAAGAGAAACATCTCCACACTCACATTAGAAGAGGGTAGTGGTGTTTTCTGTTTTGACTAGATGTTATTTCAGATAACTCCTACCTCCTCTAACCCAAAACATGTTCTTTTCATGCATTTCCTAGACCTCTCAGGTCTTTTTTTAGGTGGCACAGACCACATAAACTTTAATCCATGAGTAGGTTTCAAATGTGTGCGTTGAGGTCTCCTCACTCCATTGCTGTTATCAGGTCTATTAAAGCACGTAACAGTAACATCTGTTAAGTAAGCAAACACAACTGTAAGTCAAGATAGTATTATGAGAATCATGCTTTCAAATTCCTTGCCATCCAAAGAAATTAAATTTGTTCAGCACATCCTAAAACATTATTCCATCTAAGACTGTAGGAAAGGGGGGAAAAAGGCAAATTTTAAAAAACTATCTTTATTTTTTTTCCTTACATTTAAACAGGGATGTATTTCAGTTTTAGACACCCAGCCGTTGTTTACTTTGTTATTGTAGACAGGAAGAAAAAGTATATAAATGTATATCATATTAGCATGTCTACATTAGTGCTGACTGCTATACTAGAAGAAAACCTTCTGCATTAAAATCAAGCACTAAAAAACCTGCTGAAAAGCAAGTGCCTTGCCAGTCATTTCAGCAAATAAACAGCTTTAATATATTCAACCATTGTAAGTCTATATTATTCACACTGTCTTTCTACGGAGTTCAGATCATACAAACATCATAGAGATCAAAAACCTCCAAGAATAAAACTCATCAGGTGTGTGAGAAATACACATACCACATGTACAAGCAATATATTTGGTCAAGTACTACAAAGAAGGATGTGTTTTCATAAGAGAATGGTCAAGTGACCTACTTCTTAGCTCAAACAAAAAAAAAAGGAGTAACTTCATGAGTCTGAAATAATCACTAACACACTCTGGTGGAGCAGAAACTTACAACCCGTTACACAGTGTGTTTTTGTAGGCCAAGTTCAGGTTTTCTAAAACAAAAACTTAAAGAGCATCAACAGTAATAATGATAAAGATCAAAGTATACATATGAGCACATAACCAAACAATAAAATACACATTTGGCTCTTAATGAAAAATAAATTACAAAATAAAATTTAAATCCTTGTAGATGCAATGATTAATTCAAAGGTGTACCTTTGCTTTTATATACATTTTAAATGCTACCAGAAAACAGATTAAAAATAAATAAGTATGCCAAAAGACATTTTTGGACGGAAAAAAGATGCTACTTAGCTCTAGAAGAATTCTAAAGAAACAGAGATAATCTGTGTTTTGGTCAATAAATCTCTAGTCACTTCATCTTCCACAGCCCTTCTTCAATAACTGGCAGTTAAACATGACAAAACCACAACTCTGTCATTATGGCTTTAAAAGAAGCATATATTTTCTGAAGAAAATATAAAATGGGCTGTCTTGCCTACAGAACTGTTGGTTTGTTCATATTGCAAGCCCTTCATCGGACTGTAGAGAAGCATCGGACACATCCTTTCCATTCTATGATACTAGTGACCTCACACAGCAAGACAAGAAAATTCCAGGAAAAAAAAAGGCAGGAAATTTGGGGCGCTCTGGGCTATTACGCAATGAAGGCAGAAGTCTAACTCACTTCCATTGCATTTGTTTTCTAAATTAAAGAGCAAAATAATACACCTCTAACTTTACATGGCACATCCATATTTTCAAGTTAAAGATGCTGTCAATCATCAACATACAGACTTTAATACTTATTCTGCTTTAACCAGATTCAAAATTTGCTCTGTAGAACTCTTTTAAAGGTAATTTGATCTTGTTTACATTACCAGATGTACAACTTAAATGACACAAACATTTGTATTTACACAAACCTATAATTTCTATTGTACTGCAAATTTTCATTGCAGGCAAAATAAAAGCAGGTTTTCAAACCGAGAGGATACTGGAAATACTTTCTGTTAGT
>WAAG01072855.1:0-11104 GCA_013390105.1 Tichodroma muraria
TTTTAGAAGAAGGATTTATTAAAATCTCAGCTTTGATAGATTACAAGTGTTCCCTATGTCATACACTGAAAATCATGACAAGGTTTTGTGTTTCCTTACATGAAACTTCATCTCTTTCAAAATCCATTAAGGGCAAAATACATTGCTAATCTATATATATCAATACACTTTCCTTTATATCTAGAAAATCTTATTTTTTACAGTGTAAAAAATGATGATTTATATATATATATCAGAGTTTTATTCTGCATTCTGTGTCACTCATTCCAGTATTTAATTTAATTTGTTAATGATATATTGCTATCCAAAACTTCTCATCACTGTAGTAAAATTACCAGAAGAGGCTCGAAACCTGGCTGAAATACGTGGGTTATTATTAGGTAAGAAGACATAGACTTAAAGCTGTTAATATGCTGTGGAATGCACAGGAGTGCATTCTTCCTGGACTTTGTTGGCCACACAGCTGCTATGGAGCACAGTTAGCTGATAGATAATGAAGAGAAATGTGGTCTTTAAGACAACTATGATTCAGCACACTCACTATTTGAAAAATAAATTGGATACAGAGCAGACATGATTGAAATATACATTGGTCATTTGTTGGAATATGCAAAGAAACTGCATTAAAACCTAAGATAAAAATAGTGTCAAAATTAGAGATAGATTCTATATGCATAGAATCATAGAATAGTTTGAGTTGGAAGGGACCTTTTAAAGGTAATCAAGTCTTTTTTTATCACTAAGTTCCATTTTTTAAATTTTGATTTGTAATTGTCAAATGTTTAGATTGGGAACAATTAATTTTGTGGGATTAATTTTGAGCCAGGAGCCAGGCATTGGTAATAAATAATTAGCTTTTGTGAAAATTAAACCCACACAAACTACATAAACATACCTCCCTAAGTGCATTGTTTTTACTTATAAGTTATGGTCTTTTTTCACCCTGCGACATTTCTTACAGATTTCTTTCTCTGCAGATCAGCCAGGGCATAGTAATAATGAAAGCACATTTCAGTCACAACAGTAATACATAACATTGCTGACACCTCTGGACCATGCTATATTGCATGGAAGAGCACATCCAGAGAAGCATGAAACAGACACACTGCACAAAAACCCTTCTAGGAAATGACATTCATCTGTGGCACTTCAAAGAAAAAGGGATTCAAATACCTTATTCCCAGAAAAACAGCTACTGCTCTTGTTTATTTCTCATTGAATAAAACAATGGAAAATTAACTGAAAGTAATTTAACAATGTGAACGAGATCACACTCCATTGAGCTACCAGCCATCAAGTAATGCCAGACATTGCTTACTAACCAATACCCCAATTTAAATGTCTCACCAGAATGCTGATATACAAAAAATACTAGTTATTTGCTAGTTGGGCTGTTTGTGCACTAGAAAGGAGGACAGGAATTGAGCAATGTAAATGAAAGTGTACACAGCTGCAGTGATTCCCATCTCCCAGATGAAAAGAAGGAAGGCATCAGTGCTGTGCCAGAACTATGATTCCACTAACAGATATCTATTTTTTATGAGACTAAACCCCTTCTCCATTTACTCATTATTGTCAGTATTCCAACATTGCTGATACTCACATGCTTTGCTATACATTAAACAAGATCCTAGAGCAGTGTTTAGAGGGAGCATCCAACATACAAAAAACCCCCTCTGTATACGTGGATAATTCCTGAGCTTTCTAGGTGGAGGGTTGGAAGGTGCTGGAGCAGAGGGATTCCTTCCCTCAAAGGAATGCATGGGTGTACAGTACTTCCTCCACTGTCTACACAGCTCATGTTGGTGCTGGCCTTGCTACTGCTGCTGCTGCTGCACTGAGAAAAGGGGGAAGCATGACCCAGAAAGATTTTGCCTAGTTCCAAAATTCAGTGGGGGATGGACCCCCACACATCCCACAGTCAGAGTTGCCCCTCTATGCTGCAGTTCTCTAAGTGTGTGTGCATGAACACATGGGTTTGTACAGGCTGGGAAACTGTTCAAAACTGTAAAACACCTTTATGAGGTCTGATGCAATTTGCACATTTGCCAGTGGATAAAAGATTTAAAAATAAAACATGTTTGGCAAGTTCCAGTTCCTGCTTGCCAACTTGGAAAGGAGAAGAGTGATCAGGGTAAAGTAATTAAACATTTTTAGCCTTCCTTTTCCATGTTATTGTCTTCATTATATTGCTCAGTGTTAAGCTAGCCTAAATATTGCTTCAAAGCATGAGCTCTAAGGTCCTCCCCTCCTTGCACTCATAGTCAGGGTTCTCAGCCACAGTCTCTAGTCACCACTTGTGAGTAATCACAGACTGGCACAACTACCACTAAACACAACAGAGCACAAATCTGGTTAGCAGAAAAGACTGCACTTTATAGCCTTTAGCTCAGCAATAAGATGTTTTTGAGATTCCTCCTTGTACAGAGCATTGTAATAGGTTGTGTGATTAACAAGCACCACTGCCAATGGAGTCAGACACCAGAGCAAAACATTTCCCTGCTCTTGCCAAACAACAAATTTAGGGCCCAATTCAGTTTGAGTACAGCCAGTTTCCTTGCTACAGAAGCTGGCCATGATTTTTACTGAAATAAGCCCTTTGCTTTTAGAATGCAGATGAACATTCAAGACAATCTAATTAAAAACATCAATGTTTTTTTTCCATTGCTGTTTGCTTCTGCTTGACATGAATTAATGTCAGATAGCACTGAGCATCAGAGCTGTTATAGATGTGTGGCTGCAGCAAAGGATTCTTCATTCATCCCAGGAAGAGTGCACCTTCTGCTAGATGACTTTTTTTTTTTTTTAATTCTAGACGTGTAAATCACTTCTTCCGAGATGATGTTCCTTGCCTATTAAGCTACTACTTTCTTAAATATTCATGTTGGCTTCCCAGCATAATAATAAAATCACCTCTTAGCCTCTACAAAATATTTTATAGTCAGTTTGTTCAGGCATCATTAGCCTGGCACAAAAATACTCTGCAAGCAAAATATGGGTAACTCACAGGTATAAAGCAATTCTTTATTGGCCAGTACACATAAAAGACAGCTGGTATTTAGTGAACTGTGAGGTTAAGCATGAGTGTGCTCACACTCCAGTCCAGCAGCTGCAAAGCCTTCACCAGGCAGGAAGGTGTTGCTGAGGAGTGAGGGGTTGGTGGCCACGGCTCCCAAGAGCCACCATGGGGGCAGAGCTGCTCCTCCCTCTTACTCCATCAGCACTGGCGGATCAACCCCAGCCTGGCAGTTCCTGACTGTCCCTGACTAGACCAGCCTCCAGCCACCTGCGTTTCTTTTCCTTAAGGTGTTAGCATTTCATGTCGATGTTTTCTCTGCTGAGTCCTTGGTCTCCTAGCAATCACATATCAGCAGTCCTACCACTCTCTGTAATCTTTTCTTATCCCGGTACAGACGGTCTCACAGCTCTGGCTCAGCAGTCTGAGTCAAGGTTACACAGCTGGAGTGTATCAAAGCTGGACCCCCTACTCAAGCAGCTAAAACCCCAGCAGTGGGGGGCTACAGAGAGAGGGTAACAGTGTGCCATGGCATACAAGATTCTTTCTTGGACACAGTTTTATTCCCCTCACACCTCATTCCTTTTTACTTCCCTGACCATTCTGACTTCAGTTCCCATTTTTCTCCCCCAGTACAGAATTACGGAATAACTGTAACTACTATCTTCCTTCAATTATTTTTTAGTTTTGTAATGCTTGCAATCCAGAATTGCCACCAACTATTGCATGTTGGATGTCCAGTATCAATTTGCAATCTACTATTCATAGAAACAATGCTGGGCACAAGTTTCTCACTGTAGGGTTACAATACTCTGTCAGAAGGGAAAGGATATAATTCTGGCCTGTTTCCCCTATGAGTGAGCAGAATTTTAGCCAAGGAAATATGTTTTTTTTTTCTCCTTTAATCCTCTTCACAGCAAAATTTAAGAGGAACACCCAGAAAGGACACCATATGCTTGAGAGTATGCCATCATATTCTTTGTGAGCCTTATAGTTGCTGCTGCCCTTTAGCCATTAAAACTGCAAACAGCAGTGTTTCTTGGTAGCCAGATCATGTTTATCACAGTACATAAATCCTGTGTGCCCAAACTGATCATGAAATGCAGCAGTCATGTCTCTGGGGCTTCCTGAAGCCTTCAGCAAGTCATCAAATTCCTCTTTCCTGGGCAGGGAAAAGAAAAAAAAATCATTTAAACACAAATGATATATTTACTTACATGATAAATGGGGATCTGTGCTTGAATCTAGTCATAGGATAACTTCCTGTGTTGTGTAGTCAGCCAAGATATGACATATATTCAGACAGGGTAATATTGATCTGAAGTGGTTCAGTGTGAATCCAGAAAATTGTGGCTCACTTCCAGCATTTCAAACATAGAACTACATGGGAAAAATATAACTTCTATTCAGATGCTTAATTTGAGTCTAAAAATTTTCTGGACAGAAACTATATCAAAATCAATCAACTGATTTACTATTCCTCAATTTCACAATATCGTCTCTGTGCAGTCTTTCTACAGAATGCAAAAAGAGCAGAAAAGACATATACAATGGAAACATTAAATTGAATTTATGCCAAAAATGAATGCATAGTGCATAAACATCAATCCTGATCTGACTGTTTTGCTCATCTAAGCAGAACAAAGCAGTCAGTAACACGTTTCAGGAACAATATCAATCGAGTAATATAGCACATAGCTATCCCTGGGGTCTAATCTGAAGGTCATCTCCACTTGATTTAAGACACAAAATCCACATTTTTTTCATCCATTACTTTGAACCCACCCTAGAGTGATCCACAGTCTGCTTTTCGAAGTCCTTCTAGGATTGAGCCTTTTTTCTCTGTCCTCACTTGCTCTAAACACAAGCAAAGGAGAAAGAAATAAAAGTTTGTATAAGGCTAGAAATGATGGACCAAGAAACTGCAGAATCACCATTGCTGGATTTTCTGCAGCTACAACTTTCAGTATATGGATGAATTTCATATACAGCAGGAGGGACCAATAAACACCACTATGGGGCATTTGGACATTCCACGTACTGCTGAACTTGGGGTACAGCCACCTGCTGGGGACTAGACTAAGGTAGGTTTTTATACCCAAGATCAGCAGTTATAGGCTTAAACATAAATTTATGATTAAACCTAACTTGCAATACAGATGTAACTAGACCCACACAGATAGGTATAGTCTTGTACTGGAGAAGAATTCCTTCTTCTGCAGCATATTTGTAGCAAGGGTGGGGGGTTTCCCTGCTACCTCTTGTCCTGTTTGGCCGGGTAGAGTGTGGCTGAAGACAAGATGGGTATGATGGATGGCACAGAGATATCCTTTAATTCATTGGAGTGACCATGTCCTCTCTAGGCAGCACCCAGAGGCCACATGGCCTGGAGCTGCTTCCAGAGGCACATGGTTTGAGAGCAGCATCCAAAGACCAGGGAGCGTGGCTAACCTGGCAAGATATAGGGTTTACCTGGGGTAGGTGTCCAGTCGTGGCTATAGGGCAGGGGCTTGACCTTCTAAGTCTGAGGTCTTGAACCAACAGGGAACCAGAACCTTTCCCAGCACCCTGCCTCCCAGGCCCATGCTCTCTGTGCAGGAAACCTCAGGTTAAACTTTGATTCACCCCAGCCAATTGGGTTACCACACATATATATCTAAACAACCTACTATTTTCCCCCAAAACTACTTGTCAATTTAACACAAATTTCCGGCATAATTTTACGTGGAAGAAATAAGAAGTTATAACATTCTGGAGGGCTGAATGCTGAATGCTCTATTATGTTCTTGGTTTATTCTGTGAGAAGTGCATACCTCGAATAGTAGCAAATAATTTCGGTTTCTTTTACCAACTGAGGGAATCTGAAACCACAGTTCATACTGGTTATATGAATTCCCTAAATATTGACTGATTGCTCAGTCATTGATCAGTACAGAAAGATGAACCATGAGTTCCTACCTTTTCATTAAGTGTGCTCACAAGAAAACTATTTACCATTTTATGGCTTCTTCAGGCATTGAAGTAAAAACTGATCTTTGAAAAATACTTAAACATTTTTGAGATAGATGGTAAATATTAACCTATAGCCTAGAACTTTGAGAATTCGCCTTGAGGTCCAAGTTGCATTAAATAGTTAATTATCTCAGATGTGCAGAGGAAGCAAGTTGTTATTTAGAACAGCTCACTAAAAGTTAAGAGTTTAAAAAACTAGTTCTGCATCATTTGGTTCTGCACATTATTTGTGTGTATTAATGTCAGTGTTAGTGTCAACTATAGTAATAATTTCAAATACTGATTTCATCATTTCAAAACAAAACATTAAAAATATTCATATTTAATTTTGTTCTTAAATAAGAGTTTGATATTTTATTGTTAGAATTACAACAGAAATAAGAGAATTTGGGGGGGGTTAACATATAGTCTGACAAAATATTCCATACATGCATGTATTCTAGGCTAATATATGACAATGAAATAAATCAAAATTTGAACAGTACTGGTTTATTATTTCATTGCTGTGTGAAGAGCTGATGAAATTGAACTGTTGTGTACCATGACATTTTGCCTGCATAATGCAATAACCGCTTTATGGAAAATAAGTTGAGAATCTCATTACTTGACCAAGATTTATGATGGAACTTGTAAATGTATTTGCTTTCAATAAATCTGACAGAGATTGACCACCACCCTTGTTAACATTTTGATAGACATCCTTTTTTAATGGCACCTAATTACAAAACAGCCAGTGCAATATGTTACTGAGATCAAAATTCAGTCTAGAAAAAGTAATAACTGCCAGATTTAACTCATACATTTCTTTTATGGAGATCAGAAATAGCCCTTCTCTTTTCTGACATGCATATTAGAAAAGCTACTCAGAAAAGATCTGAACATTTTCTGAGAAACTATGAAATCCATCTCATCGGTTTTTCTGAAGTATTCTTAAAGCGTCTACTTC
The DNA here is from genome assembly GCA_013390105.1 of Tichodroma muraria. Taxonomy (NCBI): domain Eukaryota; kingdom Metazoa; phylum Chordata; class Aves; order Passeriformes; family Sittidae; genus Tichodroma; species Tichodroma muraria. The sequence goes on from WAAG01072855.1 coordinate 6,975, forward strand.
CATTATGCCAGTGTGAAGAGCTCCCCTGCCTGTCTCCAGAGGAAATCATATGCTTCCTGCTACTGGGTGATGCAGATCGGTGTGGTCTGAAAGTGAGCCATTCCTGGAACAAGGAAAAATAAGCTCAGGTGATATATTACCTGTAATGTAAGATATTGCATTCATTGTATATTCTGGAGACCAACCTCTTTTACTTCATTTCCTCAAAATCCTTTTCCTCATTTTGTTTCAAAGTATGAAGTTGTTGTCAGAGCATACCCTCATTTCTCATTGAGGTTATTCTCTCTGTTACTGGGATTGGTGCAGAGAAATCAAAACCATGAAATTGCCTTTAGAATTTAACCTTTTGCCTAGAAAATTCTCAGTTTTATCAATACTGAGGATGCAGACACAGACAAAATTACAAACTGGTAAACCAGATAATATATGTTGCATTATAAATTTATTTTGGCAAGTGCCCAACAGAGAAGCGTTAAGAGAAAGTTAAATACATTTCAGGGTTATACAAAAGGCGTTTTAAAAAAACAGCCTTTAAAATGCACTTCAGTGGCACATGTTTAAAATCCCTTATGCATCAGTTCACAGGGGAAACAGATCACTTCAGTAACTGACAAGTGTTTCTGCAAGAAGTTAAATTCAGATGTTTCAATTTCTTTATTCAAATGCAACAGTCATGTCTACCATAGCTCAGATAGACCGAATGATTCAGGAGTCACACAGGTGAATACAGAAGTAATAAAATATGAGATGTTTTAAAATGCAAAAAAAAATAGAAACAAACACAGCCATTTTTGACTGAACAATTTATAATGAAATTTATTTAAAAAAAGAAAAAAGCCTTCCATATCTTCTACTGTTTAAGGGCTATTTTTACATTAGTCTGAAATTCATTTGTGCCATCAAGTTCTACTGGACTCTCTTATCTTTTTATCTGAGTTAAACTATCTTATCCCATGAACAGACATTTTTATGCAAGTATTAATCTTGTTTCATCAGGACAGATTTAAATTGGTAACTGAGCCATGATTAATCATGTATCTAATTACATTGCAAAACCTAGTGCATAGATGAAGCCTCAGTGTTTTGGGGACTTTGTTCTCATCTCTCATAAGTTACTTTTCTGTCTCCTTCCTGACATCTATTGTCCATAGTCTCAGGTTCAGAAAACAAAATTCGTTATTATTTTGTGGTGGGTTGACCATGGCTAGTTGCCAAGTTACTCTATCACTCTTCCTCCTTAACAGGACAGAGGGACAATGAAGAACACATGGACTGAGATAAGGGAGATCACCTACCAATTGTCACAAGGAAAACAGACTGGACTTGGGAAAATAAATTTAATTTATTGCCAAGCAGAATAAATTAATAAGAAATAAGAAAAAAAATTAAAAAACAACAACAACAAAAAAAACCCCTAACATATTTCCCTCACCTTTCCTTTCTTCCCAGGCTCAACTTCACTCCCAACTCTTTTACCTCCTGTACCTCAAGCAGTGCTGTGGGATGGGGAAAAGGGTCAGTTGCAGTCGGTTCGTAACACTCTATCTATGCTAGTCCTTCCTCCTCACACTCTTCCCTTGCTCCATCATAATGGCTCACCCCTTGGAGACAGTTCTTCATGAACTTCTCCAACATAAGTCCTTCCCACCGGCTGACTGATCCAGCGTGGGTCCTGCTTTGGAGTGCTGTCCTCCCTCACAGGGTCACAGGTCTGACAGCAAACGCTCCTGTGTGGTGTCCTCTCCATGGGCTGCACTTCCTGACAGGAGTTCAAGCATAGGCCCTGCATGACTCACAGCTGCTTTTAAGGGCTATTCACCTGCACTGATGTGGGGTTGTCTACAGGCTACAGGCAGCATTTGCTCCACAGTGGATATCCATGGGATGCAAGGAAAAACCTGTCACTGCACTCTCTCTGCAGGCTGCAGGAGAATATATGGTTGTATGCCTGGACTACCTCCTCCCCCTGACTGACCTTGGGGCCTACAGAGTTGTTTCTCTTACGTATTCTCACTTGTCTGTCCCAGCTTCTGATGGGTAGCATTTTTCTCTTTCTTAAATATGCTACCGCAGAGGTGCTCATGCTGTTTCTGATGGGCTCAGCTTTACCTAATGGTGGGTCTGTCTTGGAGCCAGCTGGATCTCTCTGTGACATAAGGGCAGCTGCTGATGTCTCCTCACAAAGGCTGCTCACACAGCCCCCAGCTACCAAAACTTTGCCACATGGATCCAATTTGTTTTATCAGTTTGTTTCACCATATATAATCAGGCTGTAGAATGAAAAGAAAAAAAAACAAAAACAAAAACCAAACCACAGAAACTTTAGAAATGTCTAAAATGCACATATTCATTAATGGCAATATCAGACAGTGCTATTTTTTTCATGCAGCCTGACTAGTAGTAAAAATGGTTATTAAACTTCATCCTTTGCTGTGAAAAATTGCACCTAGTTCATTACTTAAAATTGGTCTGTTTGCAACTCAAACTCACCAGCTTTTTCATTAGTCACTGTACTTAGCCATACTGAACTATTCGCTGTGACTTCTGACAGCAACCAAAGTCCTCAGATTCCTCTGCAAAGCATGGGGAACACTTCCCATCTTGAGGGATCTGAAGCTCTGCTGTAGCTGTCCTTCATACTGTAGACAAGATTCGTCTCACTTAACTTCAGCTGACTAGTCTAGTCCTGGACAGAGACAGGAGATTTCAGGCAGGGGTTTCTGTCTTAGATGCCATGGACTTTAGATACCTCTCCTTATCTTATGAAATAGTTTAGGAGAATAAAATGACTGAGATTAAATCCATACTGTGTATGGGGAAAAGCCCATCCACAGTATGGATTTACCACTTACCTCAGTGGTAAGTGAACACTTATTCACTTAATAATCAGTGAATTATTATTCAAAATCAGTGCCCCTTAAAACAAATTAATTTAAATCATTCCAAAAATAGATTATTACAAATATATAGACTTTCATAAGTTATCATAACAGATTTCACATCAATGTCCTATGGTGAAGACAAAAATATTTTTAGCACATGGGTATGATTTGCAAGTATCAGTCTACTTACAGTGTAAGAGGGCTACATAGTATTGCAGCAGATACATACTGCACACAGGGACAGGACTGCCCAGAAACACCACTGGAGTTACTGTTGACTATAAAAAAATTAGTTTTTTCAGTCAACATCTTTACACTGTAGAAGTTTAAACATAAACCAGTATGACTGCAGGTCTGTGGGACGCTGGATGTCTATTATGTGTTTTTAAGACATGCTAGACCTAATGTCAGCATGGATCTACTGTGTGTTTGATCACTAAAACCCCTTAAGAGTATTAGACATAATTCCACAATTCATCTAATCTGTGCTGGAGTTTAATGTAAAGCCTGTTATGTTCAAAACATTCATCTTTTTGCAGTGCTTTGCACATTAGGATGACTAATTTTAAAGTTAACACTTCCATCTAACATGCAGTATAAGCAAGAAAGTTGAAATATGAAAGTGCAGAGGTCATTTACGAAGTGTTTATACTAGAAGTTACTATTAAGAAAGACAGAAACCTGCTTTCTGACACTATACCCTTATTACATCCACAGATACTACAAAGATTTTCATTGCTATTCTGCTTTTACTATTTAGGTTAAAGTTTAAAGACTAAAATCAACAAAACGATTTAGATAGCTAAATGAGCAGAAGATATGTGCTAAAGGGGCACTCATATTTAAATATCCTACAGATGAGACTATGCCCACAAATAGAGCAGGAAACAATTTCCCTGGTTCCCTGAAGCTTAGAGTTGTTTTCAAAAAATGCAATTTTTATTCCTACTTTCAGATAATCCATCTGCCTACTGAGTGAGTATTGCTATCTCAAGACAGTCCCATTCTCTTTGGTCCTCATTATCATTTCCCATCTTCTTCTCTGCAGAATTAAACCAGATAAAACAACTCACAGAACAAAATACTGTGGAGGAAAACTGCTTCTAATGTTTTTAATGGTCGCTCCTGTGCTTGGCACTTTGCTGTGAAAGCCAGCATGGTAGATGCTCCTGAAGCTGCCTGATGGGGGGTCTCTGCAGGGCTTGAACTCTTTCAGTATAGAATCAGTCTCACATAAGACTCTCACAA
>WAAG01072857.1:0-29496 GCA_013390105.1 Tichodroma muraria
GAGGAGGAGAGAAAGAAGGAGGAAGAAAAGGAGAAGGAAGAAGAGGAGCAGGAGGAGGAGAGGGAAAAGGAGAAGAAGGAAGAGGAAGAAGAGGAGCAGGATGAGGAGAAGGAGGAGGAGGAAAAGGAGAAGAAGCAAGAGGAAAAAGAAGAAGGAGGAAAAGGAGAGAAGCAAGAGGAAGAAGAGGAGCAGGATGAGGAGAAGGAGGAGGAGGAAAAGGAGAAGAAGCAAGAGGAAAAAGAAGAAGGAGGAAAAGGAGAGAAGCAAGAGGAAGAAGACGAGCAGGAGGAGGAGAGAAAGAAGGAGGAGGAAAAGGAGAAGGAGGAAGAGGAGCAGGAGGAGAAGGGCTGCGCCAGATAGTGCAGAAATGAGACAGGTTTGGGGAGGTCACTTAAAACGATGGCGTCACATCTGGGATTTCCAAGGTCGAGGGTGGGATGGATGCAGGCCAAGGTCCAAAATCGCAGTGGGACACATGCACAGCTCAAGAAATTCATGAGTTCTCCGTCCACGTTCTCCATCCCAGTGAAAAGTCTTACCCACAACAGGCTGCTCTGCCTGATGCAGTGACCTTGAGGAGCTCTAAGTTGTGACAAATCCTACAAAAATGCTTTTGTGCATCTGTTGGGATATTAGGAAAGATCTCAGGGAGGTGAGGTGAGCAGGCAGGTTCATTACAGAGGATCCAGTCCTGATAAATCCTCATTTAACAGCCAACTGCAGGCTCTATGACCTTGCCTGGCCCTTCCCAGCCTCTGCTGTAAACCAACAGCCTTTTTTTAATGAGTATTTATCCTTTATCACTGTTATTTTAAATTGTATTGTGTCTGGAGGAACTTCCAGAGGCAGCTGAGGATGGTGGAGTTTTTTCAAGGCAGGCAGCACCTGCTCTTGTGATAAAAATCAATAAATTGGTACCAGCACTCCAAAATCCGAACTACCATCAGTTCCTAAGGGATTTACAGAGAGGGTCTGGCCCCAGTGAGCTGGGTGTCTTGTGCTGGTAGAAATTGTATTTAATTGGAGTGAAGGAAATGGAATTAATTAATAGAATTAATGCAGTGGGAGAATCAAATCTCTAGTTAAGGTGGGTGGTTTATTCCTCAAAGGAATAATTTCTTTAAAGGGCAAGTTAGGACCCACTAAAAAGTGCAGCACTGCTGGAGTCAGGGGATTTCAGGGTAAAATAAACTCAAAGCAAAAAAGTATGTGATGATAAATGTGTGTGGAGGGATCATAAAGGAGAGGGGAGAAAAAGAACAAAAAATTGAAATGTGAAAAAAACCCCAAATGATAAATTACTCTTGAGTGACTGTGAAGTGACTCCTTGGCTTGGGAGGCTGCCAGATCATTTTGGGGACTGAGAGCCCACCCGATTTCCTTGCCAGCCTGGGAAAAGCATCCAGGTGAAAGAAATGTCTCTCAAGCATCTTTTGCTTGAAAGCAAAATCTGTTTTTATTTCAACAGCAGTGACGTTCCTTTTGTTGTGTCCAGGCTCTTTTGTTCCCTTCAATGCTGCAGCTTTGGGTGGAAGGAGTCTGGCAGCTGCACCTGGAACGTGTTTTCCAAAAATAACATTTACTTTTGGCTAATTTAATACTTTGCAACTTCTCAGGGAGAATTTTTCATTTGCTTTCTGAGGGACTGTGTAAATATGAATAAAAGTCAGTTGTTTCACGAGAAGAGAAGAAAATAAAATATAAAGAAAAAGTTCCTTTGGCAAACACCCACATGGAAGTTTTTAAAAGCAGCCTCAAACTGCATCTGTAGGCTGCAGCTACTCCTCCACCCCTGTGTATCCCTGTACTCCAGAGAGGGAGAGCAAACAGGAAATCGCAATTCTAAAGCCACTTTTCGGGGTTTTTGTAAACAGCTCCACAGTTTGCAGGGGTGCTGTGCTGCCAGGTGTGAGCCTGGAAACAAGGAGGGAATCCTAGAGGTCTGCTGGGCAAGGTGTGAATTCCCTTCTGCAACTCTTTTCTGGAAAATTTGCCAGGTTTTGCTTTTCTGTGGCAGTTTGGAGTCTCTGCAGTTGTTCGGGGCTGGGCGCTCTCAGGCATAATCAGGGCTTGGCACAAGTACTGAGAGCAGGACAGAAAGGAGCTTCAACAGGTGAAAGTAAAGGAATTTTGGCGAAAAATGTCCCAAAACCCCTTGGATTAAGAGGATTTCCAACCCTTCTGGCCAGCAGGAGCTCTTGCCCTGCCTCAGACTCCTGCCCCAAATGAATCCACAAAGGACAATTTTTATATCGTATTTTTCACAGAAATTTCTGGTCCTTCTTAAGCTGCTTTACCTGGTTGTGACCAAACCTTTTTCTTGTTTGAAACCACAGAATTTCAAAATAGGGACCTTCACAGATGCTGCTTGTGCCCTTTCCAATCTCACAGACCATCCCATCCATAAATCCCTGCAGTCTGAGCATGCTGCAACTTCCAAATTAATTTTGCACAGGAGGAACACACCCCGAGTCCAGGTGAGATCAAGAATAAGGAATATTTCACTCCTGAGAGCTCTGGAGATGATTCAATACTGATCTTTATATCTGGATTTATATAATCATATCTAATTTATGATTTAAATCTGGAGATTTTTAGATGCAGATTAATTTTAGATTAAGAAATACGAATCACAAACTCTGACAACATTCAGGTTCTGTTCTGTGCTGATTTGTGGGCCATTCATTGCAATTTCTTGGTTGCTGGTGCTGCAGCTGTTTTCGTTCAGTTCCAAGGGACATAAAAAAATCCAAGGGACATGTTGATTCCTTTGTCCTGTCGAATTATCTCAGTGGCTAAATCAGGTTTTCATCGCTAATCCTTGCCACTGTAAATTCAGAACTAATTAATAACCAATGCACAATATTCAGTTAAAGATCTGCTGTTCCCATGGGATTTCTTACCAGTTTATTTGCTGGAATATTCGTGGTGGCTGCAAGTGGCAGAAAGTCAGAGATTCTTGGTGCGTGGGGATAAAAAGCGGAAATTTCTTCTCACGAGCAACACGGGAGCTGCAAAACGTTTTCAGGACGATTTTTAGAAGCTTATTTTTGATAATTTCAGAAGGAAATGGAGTTGGGGCAGTCATTCCTGCTGGGGTGGGGAGGGTCTGGGAGAGCCAAGTGGAGAAGTGGAGCCAGGACTTGAGGGCCTCCTGTCAGGAGGAACTCCGGAGAGGTTGAGGATGAGCAGGACCTTCTTCAGGAGAGAGGCTGGGAGGGCTGTGACCCTCCAGCGTGAGCAGGGAAAGGGGCTGGGAAGCGGCAGGGATGGGCCTGCCAGAGACATTTTTTTCCAAAACGGGTGTGGTGGCGGGATGAAAGATCCGTGTTCGGCGCTGTTGGATCGCTGCCTCCGAACGTGGCCAGAGCTCCCCAGGGCTCCAGGCACCGGGGGATCCTCAGCACTTGCCCCGTGGCCACCCCAGGCCAGCTCTGAGCACCCAGCTGAGCTGGAGGCTTTTGATGAAGGCCATGGCTGCTGCTGTTTGCTCAGCACCCCTGTCCATCCCCCACTGTTAGAGAATCCCAAATCCCTGCGGCTGGAAAAGCCCTCGAGTCCAAGCTGTGCCCCAGCCCAGAGCACCGAGTGCCACCTCCAGGAATTCCTTGGGCACCTCCAGGGACTGGATCAGTGCCCCCCGGGCAGCCCCTGCCGGTGTTTAAGCCCCTTTCCCAGGCTGAAATTCCTCCCGGTGTCCAGGTGTGATGCTCTGACACCTGGTTAAGGGGCGGGCTCCGCACGCAGCGCCAGAGGAGAGCGGGTATTATTTATTCAGCGCGATAAAGCGGCGGCAGTGGGTTAATCAAACACTCATTAGCAACAGGTCAGGCTATAATTAGAGAGCCTGGCGCAGTTGGCCGCTTCTCCCTGAATGCCACCAGTCAGACGTCGAGTGTCTGGGATAAGCAGGGATTACTTTGGGAAGCGAAGTGCCCTCGGGCACAGTTAGAGCTGCCCGGGCATCTCCGTAAATCCTTTATCCCAGCAATTAAGGGAACACAGGGCTCTCCAGTGGCACCGGCTGCTCTCCGGGTTAGTGAAATCTGGAACAAAAGCTCCAAACAGCTCTCTCCGGTAATTAAATCTCATCGGAAAGAGCTTGAAATCCCGGTGGGTGCAAAGGAGCTCTTTTCTCTCCTGTCACAGGGGTGGGGGCAAGGAGAGTTCTGCTCCTCAAGCACAGGTTTCTAGTTTACACGGGTGTGTTTTTTCCCTTCTTGCAGCTATTTTAAGAACCAAATCTCCGCAATTCCATCGTCTGAACATGAGAACTTTCTCCTCCTTGGAGAGGCAGTGAGATCCTGGCAAAAAGGAAAGCAAACACCTCGATCAGTTCAAGCTGCGTTCCCGGGGTTGTGCTGGATCCTCCAGGGAAGGATTTGCTGTGTTTAGGGAATGAAGGGCTGCAATCAGTGGCAGGAAAATGCTGGATAAATGCTCATCCCTCTGGATACAGCACTCCATCCTCACACCTTGGTTGCCCCTGCAGTGCCTTCACGTGTCAATTCAACTTCTTAGTCACAACAATTTATCGTATCAGTATTGTTGTTGATTAGCACTGAAAATATCAAGAAGGCAAATTTGTTCTCCCCTAGTTCCTACTGATTTTCCAAATTCTATCCCCCATCTTTAATTCCTGATGAATTGTATTCTTTAGGAGCTATTTTATTATTGTGCTGGAGAGCAGTCTTGGATTAATAGGTTTATAATTACCTAGATTATCCCCTTTATTATTTCAAAATGTTGATATTCTTTTTTGTTATCTCTGATTGTAAAAGCTTACTGGAAATCAAGACCAACCATATGTGAATTTCCTTACCCAGCTCTTTTAAAACTCTTTTTAAAGACAAAAATGCCACTACCTGGATTTGCTAATCTTGAAGTGACTAGCATTAGTAATTGCTGTTTAATCTGTGGGGATGCAAAACATCACCACTTAATAGGGTGCCCAGAATAAAATCACAGAATCCTTCAGGCTGGAAAAGACCTTCAAGATCACTGAATCCAGCTTTTGAAGTATTTATTGGCTGTGTGTCTTTTCTTAAATCAACTTAATCATCATCAACTTAAATATTTTCCACGTGACCAGCCTCATTTTAATTATATTTTCTTTACCAATATGTTCAAAATCAAGCTCTCCTGCAGCCTGCAGATTTGTCTGATTGCTTTCTGACAATTCCTAAACTTTTACCATAAATCCACAGCTCACAGCTTCCCCTTTTTCTGCATTTTTGGACACATTTTTCTACTATATTTTTGCAGGGCTCTGACCTCTGCCCCGAGCCTGCCCGTGGGGTTTGAGGTGCTGCAGTTTGTGACCTGGTGCTTCTCACTCTCTTCCATTTCCACCCTTCTTCTGTTTAGCTCCCAGTTTTCAGCTTTGTTAAAACCAGGAGATTTTGTCTACCAAAACCCTCCGCGGGGCTGAAATCACAGATGGTGTAGTTCAGCACAATCCAAGCGATTTCTCAGAGTTTCACAGGAGTAATTAGAGCAGAGAAAGACACCCAGGCCAGGAGATCCTCCCGTTCCTGCTGAAGTCCAGCTGCAGAGCCATAAACTGGGTCTTGGCACTGGGCTTCAAAGCAGGAGCTGATTTCCTGCTGGTGTTTCACAGCCTACAAACCCAGCTTATGGCAGCAATAAAAATAAACCAGAGGTGTTTAATTCCAGCACAATAAAGCTGTGGTTGTGCCCCAGCTCCAGGCGGGGAGCGGAACGAGTCCACCACACACAGCCTGGGCAGGAAACGGGGCAGGAGGTGAAGGCACGGGGAGAGAAAATTGTGCTGGTGCCTGGAGAGGCTCCCTGGAGCAGAGGCTGGACAGAGTTCAAGCAATAAAGCAGGGATTTACTAAAAGGCCTTCACAGGATTCACCTTGGGCAGTGCGAGAGCCCGGCCGTGGCTCCACCCAAGATGGATCCTGGGCACGAGTTTTCCCACTTTTATCAGCTTTGGTCCATTTCCACGTTGGGGTCAATTGTCCAATCCCAGCTCCAGGCCATGCAGTCCCATCTCCCAGATTCTCTCCTCAGTCCCCTGCTGTTTGCACTTTTTGGGCCGAGGCTGCAGCGGTGCCCTCGGCTCTGGGCTGGGAAAGGATTGTTCCGTGTGCCTGAGCTGGGAGGAGAACTTGCTCTCACTTTCTGTGGAGTTCAGAGTCACACAGCAGAGCAGAGCAGAGTCTGGGAAACATGGAAGCTGAAACTTCAGGCATCAGGGCCATTCCTGTGGTGCTGTGGATAAATCCTCTCTGCAGTGAGGAATTTTCCTGGCTCACTCAGCCACTTTTCCCCTCCTGGGCCTGGGTGATGCGGTGCTGCCCAGGGGGGGTTGCAGGCAGGACAGGGACAGAAATGGGTGACAAAAGCTCGTCTGTGCATCTGGACAAACGAGGGATTCGTGTGTTGAAACGTGGTCATTCGGAGTGACTCCAGGCAACCCCTGGGATGTTCCAGCCCTGCCCAGGATGGCTCCTGTCACTGCCCTGTCCCTCATCTCTCCCAAGGTGGCAGCTGGCAGAGCTCAGAGCAGCCCAGCAGCGTCTCTGTGACGAGGTGAGTGTCCATGGGAATGTGCCTCTTCCATGGATCATCTCCCGTTTGCTCTGGAGCAGGGCAGCTTTTCAAACAAGACCCCAGCGATTCAGTGAGTGGGAGGGTCCTGGGCAGGCACAGGGTGTGTGCAGCCATCCCAGGGGCTCCTTGTGTGCTGAGCATCCCAAAGCTCCTCCAGCGGGCTGGGAGTGACCAGCAGCACCACCCCCAAGAGGGATTCCCACGTTTGCCAGCATTTCCAGTCTGCATGGCTGTGTAAACAAACAATTCATTTGGCACACAAAGCACAGCCGGTGCCTTTCTGGGGCAGCAGTTTCCACACCCTGGCGCTGGTGTGAGGAGAAGCTGGAAGGTGTTTTTAGGAAGGAGGAAGGAAGTTCTGAGGAAGTTTGGTGACATGTGAGCAGAGAGGGAGCATGGCATCCCTGCCCAGATCACACGCGGGTGGTGGGGAAGGACTCACCCACACCCCTTGCCCTCAGTTGTTAATTGACATCTCTTACTGCGTTTCTGGTCTTCTAGGAGAGCCAGGCTCTCCCGTGGGACGTTTCTCTGGGCTGAGGTTTGCAGCTGAAGGCTTGGTGTGGCTGCCAAAGGCGACAGTGGCTGCTGAAGGTGAGAGCAGCGAGCTGTGACAGCTCATAATGCCCCTGTCACAGCCAATAACCCCGCAGGTTTTACAGCTGCTCTCTCTGCCCTCGCACAAACAGAGCCTGGCTCAGGCACAGATCTGCTACAGATGCCTCTGCTCTGGAGCAAAGCCACCCTTGAGCAAGCCACGGGAACTTCGCTGCTGAAAATACTCGATCCAGGAGAACAGGCAGGCACCACTGCCTGCCCGTGCCCTCTCCTGGGGAGCAGCCCTTGGACTGCGCTCTCTGTTGGGGCTATTTCGGTACTCAAGGGCGAAATTTAAACCTCAGCGTTGGCAGAATAATCTGATGTGAGGCTGAGGAGGCACAGAGGGCACGTCTGGGAGCTGTGGAGGCCAGACTGGCACCAAGAAAAGGCTGCTTGCACACGAGGTGTGGCTGCCACTGCCGCCCCAGTGCCACCTGTGACTGGCATCCCTCGGGAACGCGAGCCCCTGAACCCAGTGCCTGTGCTTTGGGTGGGCGAGCCAGAGACTTTCCTTAGAGAGCTTTTGAAATATAAAGACATTCCTTCTGTGTTCTCAATGTTCAAGCTGGACTCCATTTTATTTTCCGGGACGTGTCACGTCTCTCTTTTAATTTCTCCGTTTAAGCAAACTGCTCCATTCTAACCTGCTGGAGTGATGCTGGATTAAAATCAGCCCAGCAATCTGTCTCTGCTGACAACTGAGGGACTTCTTATCAGCTTTGTCCTTCATGGGGAGAAAAGAGACAGCAGTGACAGGGAAGGCAAGAGGGGCTGTGGAAGGGAGCAATGCCTTTGGCAGAAATGGGTGGAAATAAAGCCATTTTATCTGGGAGTGAACAAGATGAATCACTTTGATATTTCCTGTTCCTCAAGTGTTGTCATGGGCAGGATACTCTCTTCTAAAACTTGGAGGGTTTTGGAGTGCTCTGCAGTGATGAGCAAGAAATTATCTTTGGATTGAGGTGACTCTCACTTCAAAAATATCAGTTTAATGTGGGCTGGGAATATCTGGTCCAGTTAACCTCTGCTAACAACTTCTCCTTCTCTGGTAGTGATGGAGCTATGAGGAAAATCACCACCCCACATGTGAAATGTGTAGGGAATCGAGCAACAGCTCTTTTTTTGTTCAACCCCAGCTTCAATTTAGCAGACGTTCAGAAAGTGAGGAGCCTCTTGAAATCATGGATTTAGATGGTACTAGCAGTCTTTATTTATGTTAGAGTGATTCTGCTGGCCTCAGTCAGGAATCACACACTGGATGGGAGCTAAATGACTCCCTGCACTTCCAAGAACTCCTACCTGAGGTGTGGAGGAGTTCCCAGGGGAAGGCTAAAGAGTTTCTAAACATCTTTTGTGCTGTGTTACCCCATAAAATAATGTGTGTCTGCCAGAAAACTACACTGAAATCAGTCGCCATCACTGCACACCACACTGTGCTCTAGAAAGCTGGCAAAGGATTATTATAAAGGGGATTTTTTACCTTGCACTTACAAAGAGAAGAACAAAGTCACTCAGTAACAAGTCCAGTTCTCCACTGAGAGCATGAGATGTGCAGAAACTGAATTTAGTTTATTTTTACACCCCCCTCCCTGCTCTGTGGTGCAGCAGAGCGTGTCACAAATGGGTAATTTTGATCACTCAGAGTTATTTCCAAAGGTATTGGCACAGAGGGGTTTTAATAGGGTGTAGTAAAAGTGTGACTTAAGAAAATTCAATGGCAAGGTTCACTCTGTTCCTTACTACAGGGAGGAAAAAATACAAAGGAAAAGAGAGTTAAAATTGATCTAGAATGATTTACAAATTATTTACACAGTGACCAGAGACCCAAAAGGGTCAGGGAGATCCCCCCAGGTGAGGCTCAGAGTGGGCCCCTTTGCTCTCTGAACTCCTGATGGAGTTTAGGTGCAGCTGGGTCCAGTCTGAGTCTCATGTGGATGGGGTTTGTGCCTAATGGAGTTGCCTACATGGATTCATTAGAATTAATTCAGCAGCTGAGCGTCTGTGATGAATGCAGGGTCTCAGCCTCGGAGGCTACGGGAGAATTTCTCAGTCTCAGGTAAGGAATCTTGTTGTATTTAAGGAAAAGACTGACTTGCTTGAGGTCAAATTGCACGCGATGGGAAAGGTGTGTGTGAGACTCCTTACTTGCTCTGTTCCTTGGTAAATGAGTCTTGGAAAAGCTGCCAGCTTTTCATGTGTTAATTGTGGCATCAGTTCTATGCTCTGGCATGTGCTCATATGTCACTATTCTCCTGTGAGGGTTTCCTGGAGGAATTCCTGCCTCTGGAGCCTGTTCCAGCCCCTTGCTGGTTTGGTTAAGGGCTCAAATCCACCCTTCCCAGAGCAGAAGGGACAGCGTGGGGCTGTCTGTAGGGAAAATGGGTTTTGCAGAATGCTCAGTCCACCTGGGATGTGCTTCATTTCGGGTGCCACAAGTGGTGGAGCAGCTTCAGAGCCCAGCACTGCAGGAAATGGGGGTGTGAGTTTTTCACAGTGACTCAACTCCTGTTGTCGCCAGCTCAGCAGTGACAGAAAGTGGAACTTGATGGGGGCTGAGTGGGATGAAAATAAATGGGATGGAGAATGTGTCAGTGTCTCAGTGAGCTGGTGCTTGCAGGGAAGATGGTGTGGCCACTGCTGGCACCTGGGGGGACATTTCCACCTCACTGGGTAGAGCACAGAGAGCAGGTGAGTCTGTGGTGCCTTGAGACAGGGTCACCTGCTGGCCACCAGCCAACCCCTTATGGCTCTGACGGGTGAAATCTTTGTTAATGCCTTAAATCCACGGGATGGATCCATCCATTTATCCATGTGCCCCCTGGGTTTTCCCATTTCCCTGTGGAGATGAGGAGGAGAAGGGACAGAGGCAGGACAGGGGGACTGTGGTGTGCCAGGTGAGCTCAGCTGGGCAGCTGGGTCATTCCTGAATTGCCCAGTGCAGCCTTTCCACTCTGGTTCCTGGATTGCTGTTGTTTTTGGGGGGGTTTTCTCTGTTTGTGAAGATTTTTTTCCATTTTAGNGCTTGAGTTTTGCTTTTTTACTCTTATATAGAAAGTTTCAGTTATTGCCGAAGTCTCCATGATAGCAAGATGGTACAGATATTGTGTAACCTCAGTGCACACTAAAATTGCTTTTTTTCCCAGAAGAACAAAGGAAGAAAGATGCCCCCCTAACTGGAATTTTGACATACAAAATCACTGAAAAGTTTTTCATCCGTTTTGCAGGAGAAATCAGAATTAATTTTATGCTGGTATGTCAAAGAGTGAAACCGTACCAGGTATTTTGTCCCATGGAAGAACTTCAGAGCAGGAGCACAGGAGAGTGGATTTTTGGGTTTTTCCTCCAAATTCAACTTGGAGGTCAGGTCTTAGGGACACAGAGGTGAATCTCTAGACCGCTCACCCTTTTCTTTGCAAAATACAGCAGCAGTTTTTGAGTCAACAGATTCCAGAGTGCCCAAAGAAGCATCAGGTGAAGGTTTAAGCTGCAAGCAGGGGCCAGCCTAACTCTGCCTTTGTGATAAAAATATCCTTCTGACTCCAGCAAATTTTCCTTGCAAAATTAAGTCTAATAGATCCATCCTGAATTACTCCTCGTGGCAAACACTGAGCCAGGTCTGGAGAGTGGGGGACTCATTTGCATTGCAAACCTGGCATCAGTGTCTGGAAAGGCTGAGGTAGTTTTATTCCAATTTTCCTTTGAAGCCAAGTAACCACAATGGCATTATTTGCATCTGGGTTGGCATTAACAGCGCTGTGGTGGTGGCTTTTTCCCTGGCTCCCTAGAGACAGCACAAGGGGTAATCAACAGCCTCAAGTGCTCCGAAACTGAGCCTATTTTTTCCACTGGATTAGCAGCAGCAAATGCACAAGCACATTATTAAGATGGTGCATTCATTTCTTTGGAGTCAGGATGGAATTTTGATAGAGTTAAAAACCCCATTAATATTTACATCACTTAGTGGTGCTGGAAGTAAGTACATTTATTTTAACTCAAGCTGCAAAGCATTTAGTTCTTTGTAATTACAGCACTGCTATTAAGTATTCATAAGGCTGCACAATAGAGTGTCACAGGAAACCTGGTTTAATTTAGTGGTAAGTCAATGTTTTAGTTTCGTATAAAAACAGAAACTAATTTACCAAGCCTTCTTGCTTGTGTTTTCCCACCTGGGCTTTGCAAACTTTCTTCATCTTGGCTCTATTCAAACTACTTTTTGTAGCTTTGAAAGTTGGGAAGTTCCTGGGGAAGTCTTGCAGGTGGTGCAGGTAATTTGGAATGGGCACAGCCAGGCTGGGGGAAGAGCTGGAAGGCTGCCTGATGGAAAAAGACCTGGAAGTGCTGCTCTAAAGTAGCTGAGCATGAGCTGGTGGGTGACTGGGGCGCCAAAAACCCAAGGGCGCCTGGCTTGGATCCTCCAGTGGGTGTCTTCACTGGGATAAATCTGCACGTATGGCAGATCCTGGAACTAATCCCTGTATTTCCCTCTCCACTGCAGGATGAGGTCTCTTCTATGGACGTTGAACTCCCAGCTCCCTGTGCCTGTTGCCTGTGATGGAAGAACTTGATGTGAATGTGAGGTAGGAGGAAGGGGACTCGGCTCCTGCAGCTGTGGCGGGGCAGTGACCCTGCAGACCCGCCTGCAAGGCTGCAGGGTGGCATCTTCTCTTTGCCTGCAGATCTAAGTCTCTGCTTATGCACCAGGGCCTGGGTTGGGGGTTCCTGGAGGTTCTCTGAGGACGTAGCATCACCCTGGTATTTGGATAAGTGTCAAACGTGGCCTAGACAAGTCAAGGATTTCTTTTCAGTAGAAAATGTTATGAATTTTGAAAAGGTTGCAATGTGACACTGGACAGACATTCCTGGAAATTTTTGACAGTTCAGTTTGGAACTTGCATTCATCACAGCCCGAGGGAGGTGGCAGACCTCATTTTCTCTAATTCCAGAGTAGAAAAATAAATGACCCACGAGTATTTCCTATTTATATTTTATTGGATTTTTTTAATTTCATGTGACTAGGCGATTGGTATTGGGTGCATTCATTACAGGCAGTAGGTTAATGAGACCCTGTCAAGTGGTTTGAAATGAAAACCTCAAACTGGTTACAGCGATCCCGAGAGGCCAAACTCTGCCTCTCTTGGGCTCTCACCAGTGTAAGTGGCAATTGTGCTGTGCCTTTGAAAGACCATGAAAACCTTTCTAGACTTTGGGTAGGGCTCCCATCATCTCTCTGCAGAGCATTCCCAGTTGCCAGAAATGAAGCAGAGCTTCTGTTGGGTCTTGTCAGGAAAATGAATCCACAAACACCAGAGGTTTATGTCCAGAAAGGAGACAGAGGAGTCCTTTTCCTTTATTCCAATAAAGGGAGAGGCCATGGGGCATTCCCCTGGGGTCTCTCCAATTTTTGGAGGACGCAGCCTCCTTTTTATCCCAATTTCCCAGCCCCATTTCCCTCTCTCTTTCCCTTTGGCTGAGGTACCCGAGAGGTTCAGACTTCCCAGAACGCCTGAAACCGAGGATTCCCCTCCAATGTACAACCCTCCCCTTTAATTTTTAATTCTTACGGAATTTATGGTATTCCCCCATTGTTTCTTCCATCTTTCAATATCCAGTTTCATTTATCAGCAAACCTACAGTTTGTTTGTAAAGGCAAATATCTTTTTTTCCATTCATCAATCAGCAGAATCCTTCCCATTGTTTCTTTTATCTCTCAGTCCGGTTTTATTTACCAGCAGACCCACGGCTTGTTTGTAAAGAGAAATCTGTCATTCCTCTCAGTCTGACAGCCCCTCCTCAGGACATGGTAGCTAAATCTCTCTTATATTTTTGGAGCATAGGTGACTTTTATCTACACCAGTTCTGCATGGCATTTTTGCCGCCTTTTTTCCTGCCCTTTTCCCTCTGTCCCTTGTCCTCCCTTTCCCCCCCTTCTTTTTTCCCCCACCATTTTCCTACCCCTTTTGCCCCAACTTTTTTTTCCTGCCTTTTTCCCAGCCCCCTTTTTTTCACACTTTTTCTCTCCACCTGGCTTTTCCTGCCTTTTTTCCCTCACTTTTTTTCCCTCCCCCTTTTACCTCCACCCCTTTTTCCTCACTCCCCTTTGTCCCGCCTTTTTCACCACCTTTTTACTGAATGATTTTTCCCGCCTTTTGAAATCCCGCCCCCTTTCTACACCCCATCTCCCGCCTTTAAAGCCACGCCCCTTTCAACATCCCGCCCTTTTTTCCCTGCCCTTTTTTCCCCGCCCTTTTTCCCCGCCCTTTTTTCCCGCCTTTTTTCCCACTTGGGTCTTTCTCCCGCCCCCTTCTTTTCCCCCGGCTTTTTCCCTGCCTTTTTTTCTTTAGCCGGCTTTTTCCCTGTCTTTTTTCTCACCCTTTTCTCCCCTGCCTTTTTTTTCCCCTCACCTTTTCCCCCCACACCTTTCTTCCCTTTCCTTTCCTCTTTTCCCATTGCAACAAGTTAGGAAATGGCTCTTAATTGAGAATCTGAGCTTTGCTCAAAGCCAGCACCTGATTTCCCTGGGCTGGCTGATTTCCCTTGGAAAATCTCCTTAATGCTCCGATAGGGGAAGATGTGTGCTGAAGTCTTTCAGACAATTCCAGGGGTGAGGCCAGGGGTGTTAATGGCTTCGAAATGGCTCTTGGTATCTCCACCACCCTCAAGGGCAAGGTTGTCACGGACAAGTCTGACTTGTGAGCCAACTGTGAGCCAGACAAGTCTGACTCCTGAAACTTAGGCTAAGAGATGAAAGGTCAGCACAAAGTCTATTGCACAACCACGGGGAAAGGAAGAGGGCTACCTGCAGCCGGGAGTTCAGGATGAAAAGAATTTTGAAAACCCCCTCAGGGTACTCCCCAGCGGACCCTCTCCTTTTTTTCCGAATAAAGTTGCAGGACTCCTCCGTCTCCTTTTTGGCTTTTCGTAGTGGGGTTTCCCGCCCGTGCGAAATATTGATCGCACAGTTGTGTTCCAGGCAGATTTTGGGATATCGTCCTGAGTACTTCACACTCGATAAAGGGTTCTTGCGTCCTCAGGTGTGGGGATAGGTTGTTACAGCCTGGATAAAGAGGTGAAAAAAAAATCACCAGCACCTTTAGTGCAGGTAAACAGCTTCTACAAAACCCTTTTAATTGCAGCTGCTGGTGAAGGCAGAGCCCCTTTGCTAAATCAGCTATGGAAAAACAATGTATTATTCCAGTTTGCCACAGCAGTACTTGCTTTTTATTTTTAAGCCGAGCCCCTAAACCAGCCGAATTTTAGATTGATGTTAATTGCTTCCAAACTTGGCTTTATCAGCTTTAGTTTTCTCACTTTGTTGCTGAAGGTGTTTTTGTGGCTTGGAAAGTGCAGGGCCCTCCAGCAGTTCTGTGTGCGGCTCATTAATCTTCCCTTGACTTTGAGGAATGAGCAGCAGGGCGCGGGAAGGAGGAACCAAATGGGTTGGACGGGTTATGTTTGTTTTGAAGCAAAGGACAGATCCCGATTTTTAACCCAAAGCCCTGGTACAGAGGCGTGGGGAGCACTGGCCCTGACCACGGACCTCCATCCGTGCCCTCGGGAGGGGACCGTGTGTTTGAGCCCCAGATCCTGCCGTTTGCTGGGCTGGATCACGGGATTCAGGATCCCCGTGGATCACAAGAAGTGGAGCTGTTGGTGGCTGGCTCTGGGGTGGGTTTGGCTCCGGGTGCTCTGCACAGGCACTGGAGGTCCTCCATCTCCTCTTCCCATCCAAACCTGGGAGAAACAGGAGCAAGAGTCAGAGAAGGACCCGAACACCCCTCCCTGGAGCTTCAGGGATGTCCTGGGAGGAGTTGGACTGTCCCTTCGCTCAGGACACCACTGCCAGCCACTCGGGAGGGGGACAAGAGCTGGGCTGAGTGGTTGGAACCAAATAGGCACAGAAATGACCCAAAGTGTAGGAAATGGAAGGGATTTAGGGAGGAGTTTGTGTGCTCCGAGTGCCCTGGCAGTGGGGATTCGTGGAAAGCCAACAGCTTAGGATGCTTCCAGCAGGTTGTAATGGAAGTGTTTATTCCTGTGTACACAAGCTCTTTTCAAACCCTCTCCAGCTTCTACACTTGGAGTCATTAAATCATTGTTTATCTCAAGTCCTTTGATCACACTTCTGTTTAGGTGAGAAATAATGGGCTATAAAATGTCATTTAACAGGCCACAATCAGCCTGGAGTTCTCTTCCTTGTTCCCTTTTCAAAGGAAGATCAGCTCTAATCCTGCTGTAATAGCAGCAGCATCCACCCAGAAAGGGATTTGCTCCTGCATTTCTGCAGAGATAAATGAACTGACTGAGATTTGCTGCCAAACCCTGTCTTCTCCACCTGGTCCCCCAGGTCCTGGGGAAGGGTTTGGAGCACCAGGAGGGGCTGAGGGAGCTGGGAAGGGGCTCAGCCTGGAGCAGAGGAGGCTCAGGGGGCCCTTCTGGCTCTGCACAGCTCCTGACAGGAGGGGACAGCCGGGGTTTTGGGCTCTGCTGCCAGGAACAGGGACAGGAGGAGAGGGAACGGCCTCGGGCTGGGCCAGGGGAGGATCAGGGTGGACAGCAGCAGGAATTTCCCCATGGAAAGGGTGCTCAGGCCTTGGAACTGCTCAGGGAGGTTTGGAGTGCCCATCCCTGGAGGCACTCGGTGCTCTGGGCTGGGGACAAGGTGGGAATGGGGCACAGCTGGGACTCGATGGGCTGGGAGGACTTTTCCAGCCCCAGTGATTCCATGAAATGCTTTAAGGAGCCAGTTGAAAGAGGCTCTGGGGTTTGCCGGGTTTATCCTCTCTGTGCCCGGAGGTGCTGAGGTGGTCGGGCACAGCAGGGACACTCTGGGAGGAATCCACCAACTGGGGGCATTCAGACACCTGGGACATTTCTGAATCTGCAGCCACAGAGGTCACAGAGCATTCCCCACCTGCCAACAACACCGGGGCAAAGCAGGAGGGCACGGGGAGGCGAGGAATGATAAAGAGGCTCACTTCTACAGTTTGTGCTACCAGCCAAAATTTTCCAGTAGCCAAAAAAATACCCTGGGGGAAAAAAGTTCTCTTTCCTAAATGCTCCCTCCAGCCCAGGCACTGCTCCATGGGGGAGTCATCAGCCTGGGTATTTTTCATATTGTTCAACTCTTCTCTCAGTTTCTAGGGAAACACTTTAAAGCACTATATTTATGGGAACATCTTTCCAAACACCTCCGCCAACACTTAATTAATGGAGTTTTTAAGCCTGGCTCCAGCTTCTGCAAATTAATAGTGTGCTCTCTGATGGCAGCTGTGGAGCAAGAGAGACACACAGGCTCTGTAAATAAATGAGATATTTTATAATAAATTAATAAAATGAAGTTGGAGAGTGCAGAGGGGCAGCTCCTGTTTGTGTTTGTGCTCAGCCCCACGGGGAGGTCAGGCCATCACACGCCTCTGTGAGGTTCCATCTGCTTTTATTAGAGCAATCTGTGCACATGAAAATTCCCTGGACTAAAAGCTGGGTCACAAAAATGAACTTTTTGATGTCTTGCATCACATTTTTAGCATCAATGTCTCTGCACAGAGGGGCAGCGAGTGGAGATCTAGAAAAGACTGTGGAATACCATCCTAAAATCTGGGATATCCTGGGGCTGGCCTGGCTCCAGGGCTTGGCAATAATAGGCTGGACCTTATTGCCAGCTTTTGCCCAGGGCAGCTGCAGTGCCAGGGGCTTCCCACAGCACCTTCCTTGACTTTCCAGGGCCAACCCTCAGTATTAGGCTGGCAAAATTCTGTTTGTCCCCAGGTTTTCATTGCCCTCTTCCCCAGGAGTGGCTGTTTCCAGGAATTGGGGAGAAGAGCACATTCCTGCTGGAAGCTCCTGCCCTGCTTAGCCACAATTAAACTCGGCTGACAAACACTCCCAGAGCTTCCCAGGCTGGAGAAAATGTGCTGGTCCTGACTCCTGGGTGGCATCTGGGTCCCCTCTGAGCTGAGAGCCTGCACTTCCCATCCTCAAAGCACCTTCACCCTCCTCTCTTGTTTATTTGAAGTGAGAAATGTGATGAGGGCTTTGTAGGGAGTATTCAGAACATGCACTTAGCTGGGGATGTAGAAGGAGGTTTAAATAAAACAAGGAATTTAAGAGCTCTGCTCTTGAATCAAGGACATTCCATTGCTTAGAGGACACCTGTCTGGAGCCTCCACACGAGTCAGGGCCATAAAAATGAGCTGGTGAACATCAGGGGCTGGAAGGTTTCTGGCTGCCACCACTGGAATCATCTTTACCAAACTCTGTTTTTTTTAGTAAAGCTCAGAATGAGCTGGGAGCTGGTTTTTTTGTGGCTTGGAGTTACACAGGGGGTCTGGGGGGTGTGTGTCTCAAATGAAATGTATTCCAGAAATCAGTGTTTTATCCTGTCTGTGCCAAGCCTTCCATTAGCAGAGGTAACTGCAAGGAACTTTTTTGTTCCCTGGAGGTTTGAAACTGGGAAACTCTCCAGGAAATATTAGAAGTTAGACAGCCAATAGCTGTATTTGTCTTTTGCTGTCCAAGGAGTAAACAGGCAGTGGGAAAAGGGCACAGCCTGGGTATTTTAATACCCAGCCTCATGCCAGGACCCTTCCAAGGGTCTTGACTAAATGCCTCTCATTTAACAATGTTTTCCTGACTGCAGATATTGTTTGAAAAAGCAGAGCAGGACCTTCATGGTTTCTGATTTGAACATCTTGCAAGTCCCGGCCTCCGGGCAAAGGTTTGAGAAGGTCAGAATGAGAATGACTAAGAACTGCCTGAGGGGGGGTGGATCAAGAGGTAACAAATCCCTGGGCATAGGGCTGGGCTTATTTTGGGGGAATTTTTACAGGAAAAGGTATAGTAAGACAGGGCATTAAATGCTTTGAGCACAGGAGCAGCAGCACAGCTCCTGCAGAGTTGTGGGCTCTGTTCTGCACCTGGTTATTGCAGAAGGCAATAATTCTCAATTTCCCAATTCTGTGAGAAATCTGGGCTCTCAGAGTATGTTTGGTATAACAAAGCCTGAGTCTTTATTTTCCCACTCTGTATCATGGACCTGCATCCAGTCCCTCCCTAAACTCCTGAGGTATGGCTTGAGTTGTACATGTGTGCAATGGTGATGTCTCTGAGGTAAAATTATTCTATACAGTAGCCAAATCACAAACATTCCTGTGCAGAAGCACACCCTGGACTCTGCCTTCAGCACTTGGAGAATATGGAAGGGAAATTAATGGCAATTATCGAGAATATTGGCAATGGGGTGCTTCATTCCATCAGCTCTCCTGAGCACGGCTCTGTGGTGTCTGTTGTTGAACATTCAGCCGTGTGTGTGACAGGAGGGAGACAAGAGCCACCTGGAAAACAGGGGACAATCACATTAGGATTGTGGAATATACACTGGAAGTCAGGATTGCTGCTGTGCTTCTTTCATCGTCCTCTGTTCATCATTGCACTGCTCTGGGGTTTGGTAGAGGCTGTGGGCTCGCTTTGGAGGAGCAGTTCTAGTTAGGAACTGACCAAGACATTTCTGATTAAACTCCCGTCTGATCTTTGGTTTCATTCAGCGTTTACAAAGGAGAAATGATTGTTACAACATCTCTGCTGTGCTGTGTAGTGTGTCTAAACCCCTGCCTAAGTCAGAGATTTGGGTTCTTTCATTGTTGTGGAGTGTTTGATAACTCCATTAAAATGCTCTGCACAGAATCCCAGCTCTCCCAGCCTTTCCTCCCAGCAGAGCTGCTCCTTCCCTCTGAGCATCCTGGTGCCTCCTCTGGACTCTCCAGCAGCTCCACGTCCCCCCTGTGCTGCACATCCCAAAGTGTCGTGTTGGTGTGAAAACAAAAGGGGAATGTTCAGCATGTGAAGGGGACAGCTGCATTAAAGTCTGAAGCAACATTGCAAATATAATACTGCAAATATATTATAAAGAAAAAAGATTAATCCAAGGTGCTGCAGAGCCCAGCTGGATGTCAGGGTGGGATTTGGGTGGCATAAGGGCTCTCCTGTGGAATTGTTAGAGGATGCAAAACAAAGTGTTTGCAGCAGCTGCTTTTGCTCCATGTAAATACCGTGATCTTAATCTCATGCTGATTTCATAAGTTAATTTTAGCTTATATTTTGGGTGACAGTCTAATGGGTTTTGAGGACTGTACTCACATACATCAGCCCTGCAGCGATATCTGCTCGTCTGTGGGTGTGAATTATGTAACTCTTGATCTGCTGCCTGGGAAAGTGCAGAGCCAGGGCTCTGTCCTGCCCTGCAGGAGGAGCAGGCAGAGGTGTCTGCTGGGCCACTTCATTGCCTGCGGGGAGAGCCCCAGGGCTTGGGCAGAGCCCGGAGCTCCCCAGGGCTGCCTTCGTCCCCTCCCTCATTCCCCAGGTGCAAACCCCTGCCTGCCTCTGGCCCAGACCATGGCAGAGCCTCTCGTTGGCCTGGATGAGTTTGCAGCCCCGGATGCAATTCCCGCTGAGCAGAGGCCAGAAGCTCTGCTGCTGCCAGCTGAGGAGAGTGCACAAGGCAGCAGAGCTCCCGGGTTCTGGCTTTGGCACTTGGGGCCCCTCGCGCCCCGTGTGAGAGCCTCACCTCCAGTCCTGGGGGCAGTTTGGGCACCACAATGGAAAAAAATCTCTCTAAAGCTTGGGAGAGCCTCCCAAGAGGGACATGGGGATGGGGAAGGGTCTGGAGAGGCCGTGGAGGAGCAGCTGAGGGCACTGGGATTGTGCAGCTGGAGAAGAGGAGACTGAGGGGAGACTTTTCAGTAGTTTGGGTCTACAGCTCCAAACTCTGCGACAGGGCCAGGGACAGCAGCCAGGGAAGGGCTAGAGTTGGGCCAGGGAGGGGCAGGTTGGATTTTGGGAAAGGTTCTTCCCCCAGAGGGTGCTTGTCGCTCTAGGACACAAAACAGCACGACACGGATGACAGCTCGTTCCGAGACAAAAAAGGACCTTTAATTTCTGACTCCGTCTCCTTATATACAAAATCCAAGGGCCAGTGGCATTGGAGGATGACAGTGCCACCTTTCCAATGCCACTGGTCAACCCAAGAGTCCATCAGCTTTCTCCTCCTCCATAAAAGAGTGTAAACAATAAGTTATTTACACAAAGTGTGTGAGAATGTTCTGGAGAAAAATGCAAATGAAGAAGGCTTTTAGAAAACTCGAAAAAATCAGGGTGACAGGTGCTGGCACTGCCCAGGCTCCCCAGGGAATGGGCACAGCCCCGAGGCTGCCAGAGCCCCAGGAGAGCTTGGACTCTCCAGGGATGCCCAGGGTAGGGCTGTTGGGGGTCTGGGCAGGGCAGGGGCTGCCCTGGGTGATCCTGTGGGTCCCTTCCAGCTCAGGATATTCCAAGATTCAGTCCCGGAGCCTGAGGGCGGCGCAGGGCTGGAGCCCCCGGTGTGTCCTGAGGTCCCCCCGTGTCTGGCAGCTCCAGCAGGTCCCCGCTCCCAAACTGGGGAGCGCTCCCAGCACGCAGGGCTTGGCTGTGCCAGCCCACACACGGCAATTTCTAAAACATTCAGATAGCCTGTCTTCTTTGCTCGTCTTGACAAGCGGTTTTAATCAGTGTTATCAGCTGCTTAAAGCACTTCATTCTCTGGAGCGCTGCAGCTTCAGCCTCCGGGAGATTCATGGAGAGGAGGTGCAGGGCTGGTGATGTTAGCAGGAGTTTGGTTTCAAACCAGCACAAAAGGAGAAAACCTCATCCCTTCCCACCCCACCCCACCGCCACAATTTGTTTGATTTTATTTTTTTTTTTCCAAAAAAACACTCAAATAAACGAATCATATGACCCGAGTTATTTTGATACGTGGAATGCTGTTTATTCCTGGCTTGTCAATACTTTAATTATTTTCAATCTGTTTCTACAACAGAAGTGAAGGACATAATTGACTGGGATCTGTTAGGAGTTGTCCTGCCATCTGCACGGGCTGAAGTGAAGCATTTAAAGGCATTACAGGAAATTAAATGCTTCTGGATTAATGCTGATTTTTGATTAATATTTTAGAAAGGGATGTGGTAACAGCTGGAAAGGCAGAGATCAAATCATCGCTTCCCTATAGTCGTGTTTCTGCTCTGAGACACTTTATCAGGTTTACTCATAAAACAGCTTATCTTGATTTTTAGGTGCTTAAGACCTAGTGATTTTTTTATGCCTGGGAATAATCAGGGAAGCAGGAAAGAGGAGAGGCCAATGAGAGCTCATTTGCGGTTGGGAAATCCCGAGATACAGAGGGAAAAGCCCTGGCTGGAAACAAATCAACCCAACCCCTCCCTGTATTCCCCACACCCGAGGGCACTGTTAAACCAAGAAAACTTTGCTGGGCTCCCGCTACTCTGAGTTTTTAATCTCCTTCAGCGCGGCTTGTGCACATCCCTTGCTGGGGAATGTTCCCCGCGATGCCTGGGGATGCTCCAGGTTCCCTGCGCAGGCAGAGTTATCCCTTCCAGTCTGGAATGGGCTTTTTATCAGCTTTTCCTTTTATCCTTTTATCCTTTCATCAGCTCTGCTCCTCTGCCCCCCAAGCTCGGCATTTTTCCTCTCCCCTGCTGCAGGAGCTCTGTGCTCTCAGCACGGAGCTCTTCCAGGGCTGTGATGTGGAATGAGAACCAGGGAATGCTCGTGCTCCGACCCCCAGGACCGATCTGTGCTCTTTTACTGCCGCATCAAATATGCAAAAGCACTTGGGTTCATTTAGAAAAGTCGGGGTGTTTACAGGAAAGTGAAAATTGAGCTTGAAAAAGTAATTACCCTTCTTTTTACTTTCACATTAATGACTATGCAGAAGAGCTTTTTAAATATGTCCATATGTGGGTTTTAAGCATTCATTCCCCATCAGTATTTCACCTTTTTCCTTAAATAATTTCTATATTCCTGTTAACCAGCAATCATTTTGCCTGAATCTCATTTCCTCATAATAGCAAACCCATCAATCTCTGCTTTATTAAAGAGGGAAGCAAGCTTGGAAGCCAGAGCACTCCGATTTGATAAAAGGTGTTATGCAAACCATTGATTCTAATTTACAGCAATATCCACTTCTTCCATTATTAACAACTTGGAATTACTAAGACTGAATAATTAACAAGTATTCCTGCTTGGTGATGGATTATTCCAAAGGCAGAAGCAGCCCAGATGAAATCCCTGCTGCACCCCAGTGAGGCACGAGCCTCTTTTATGTTCCCCAGGGGAGCAGTGCAAAATGGCACGGGAGAAACTCTCCCAAAACTGATTTCAGAGCAAATGTTCCTCTCACAAGTGTGCCAGCGGGAGCTCCTGCCCTGCTGGGCTCTGCTCAGAGCCTGGTGGTGACCGCTTCTGTCCGGGGAAGCCACCAGGACGCCACCACCCTCAGGGCAGGGCTGTCTGTGATGCACAGAGTGGGAAATGAGGATTTAAAAAACTCTTGAAGGTGAAACCCCCCCCAGGCAATGTCTGGAGAGATGTGGCTCAGGGCTACTCTCCTTTGGCTTTTCCAGAGCTCGTTTGGGTGAGAAAAACTCAACAGAAGTCTCTAATCTTTTTTAGCTTTTCTCCAAATCAGGAGAACTCAGTGAGATAAAGCATAAAAAGCTCGGGATGTTGTTTAGCAAATAAAAAGTGGCCCGGAGTCAGTCAAGGTAAAACAGAATAACAGTTCTGTTCTTCAATTACCTGAGCAATCTCACAGAATTAACCCTGGGTGTCCGGCACCAGCTCTGCAGGCTGAGAAGAGATTTCCTGATGAATTAGTGTCAAGTGTTGCTTTTAATGTCAGTTCATCTCCAGCCACACTTGATAACAGGAAAAACCCCGTTCTCTCCTGTGTGACTAAAGTCACACCAGCAGGTGAAGGTTTAAGGTGCAGTTTATTCCGGATATATCATTAGAAATAACTTTAGAGGAAAAATAACTCAAAATTTCATAATAAAACCGGGTTTATGGGGAATTTATTGCATGCTGGGTGTTACCTTCCTGCTTTGCAAGCTGCAGAAAAAAAAAAAAAAAAGAAAAAAAGTTAGATCAAAAACTTTCTTTGAAACAGCAAATTATTTGTGGAAATGCAGATTTAAAATATGGCTGACATTGCGTGTGGGGGTTTTGTGTTATTCTTCCTTTTTCTTTTCTTCTTCTTCATTAACTGAAAGAAATTATTGATCTTGGAGAAGGGGGAAATAGGGCACTTGGAAAAAAAATTATTTCCTTTCCCTAATTCTGGAAAAATTACTAAGTAGAAAAAAAAAAGAAAAGAAAAGCCAGACACTGTTTCATGTTTTGTAGCAGAGTGAAGGGAAGAGAGAAAAAGGCAAAACATTATGTAGGTTTCAAAATTCAAGATGTAAAATGCTTGTCTTGAGGAAAGTTTGAACCCATTAGTCCTTGTCACATCACATCAGGAACTGTAGTGACAGCCAAAGAGTGATGGGTTCAAACTGACAAAGGAGAAATTGAGGTTACAGGTACAAAAAAATGCTTCCCTGGGAGGGTGGGGAGGGGCTGGGATGGAATTCCCAGAGAAGCTGTGGCTGCCCCATCCCTGGAAGTGTCCAAGGCGGGGCTGGACAGGGCTTGGAGCAACCTGGGACAGTGGAAGGTGTGGAGATGAGTTTTAACGTCCCTTTCAACCCAAACCATTTTGTGATTTTATGATAGTAAAACCTTAGGAAAAAGATGGAAAAATGACAGGGAAAAAAAACACCAAAAAACTCCTTTCCTTTTATTATAAATAACTATGTAGTTGTTGGCTTTCGCTATTGTATATTAACTTTTGCAAACTAATATTAATCACAACGATTTTGATGTTTTTGACTGTTTCACTTTTTGACTGTTTTGGATATAGTGTAATTAATTTGCCAGCTTTTGTGGCCAATGCCCTGGCCACGTGTATCTTATCTATGTATTAGTGTGATAAACATATATTGTAGTTTAGGCCTTCGCAAAATATTAAAATAGAGACTGTGTCACATCAGCTTTTGTAGGATACTTCTATTTTTGTACCTAACTGACAATAGTGAGAATAACTTAAATAAGTTTGTAGAAACAGCTAAAGCTGTCTGTGCAGTTAGATAACGTTGAAGGAACCACACAGGTGACACTGAAAGAAAGGATGTGAAAAAGACTTCTGACCCTGAGACTGTCAATAATCCCCCGATTGTGGTTGTGAGGAAGTGGCATGTACATTGTGAGGAAGTGGCATATACATTGTGAAGAAAATGGCGTATACATTGTAAGGAAATGATGTATACATTGTGAGGAAATGACACATACACTGTGAGGAAATGATGTATACATTGTGAGGAAATGACATACATTGTGAGGAAGTGACATATACATGGTGAGGAAATTACATATACATGGTGAGGAAATGGCATAGATGACTCTGTCCTGGTTTAGGGCAAAATTTGGGAGGAAACCTCTGAATGGGGTCCCAGATTCAATTGGCCCCTTCCTTCCCCAGCTGGTTCAGGAAAAGATTTCCTTGGAGAAATGTGGGAAAACCCCCTATTTATTCAACAAGCAAAGCACTCCCAAAAATACAATCTACGCTTCTGCACAACACTGCACGACAGGTCAGGAGTCGAACAAAAGAGAAGAATTCCCAGAACATGTAAAAGAACTCCAAGGAATACTTGAATATGTGAAATCTTCACAGATACGCATCTGATCAGTGCGATGACAAAGTGTGTCAGGAAAGCTGTTATAACTAACGGGTGTGCTCTGGGCAATTTACCAGGCACGCAGCGCTGTGTTCTGTCCCTTCCACCCCTTGGTGGAGCTTTTTGAGGGTCTGGGTCTTCAAAGAGAGGGGAGCAGTGGTTGGTTGCTGTGAAGTTGTTTATTGTGTGAGTACAGCAGTCTCCAGAGTGCTGAAAGTCCGTGCTGAGGGGTTTGGCCCTGTCCCGAGCAGGAGTCCCAGTGGCTTTCTCTGGCATAAAGCCCCGAGCACAGCAACAGCAGCTCCTGCAGCTTTCTCTCCTTCTCCTTCTCCTTCTTCTCCTTCTCCTTCTCCTTCTCCTTCTCCTTCTCCTTCTCCTTCTCCTTCTCCTTCTCCTTCTCCTTCTCCTTCTCCTTCTCCTTCTCCTTCTCCTTCTCCTTCTCCTTCTCCTTCTCCTTCTCCTTCTCCTTCTCCTTCTCCGTCTGTGTGTCCTGTTCTACTTCGTGTCTGTGTGGCTTAATACATTTTAATTTCTCTAAAGGCTTTAATTCAATCCCTACAGTCTTTTCTCTCTCTGAGAGTCTCAGAGAAGCTTTTATTTCTCGCACTCCAACACCCCTTATTAAACTCTGAACAGTCTTAAAGAGTGAGCCTTGTCTCTCACCCTTTCGTCTCTTCCATTTCCTTGTGCTCCCTCCCAGTTCGAGTGAGGGCTTCGGCATCGCGGAGAAGATCGCGCTGCTCTCCTTCATCTCCGCCGTCATCCTGATGGCCATCCTGGGCAACCTGCTGGTCATGGTGGCCGTGTGCCGGGACAGGCAGCTCAGGTGAGCCCACCCGGGTGGCCAGCGAGGGGACAACCCCCCTCCCGAGGAGCTGAGGGCAGGAGGTGCCACCAGGGAGGTGCCCCTGCCCTGCAGACCCGCTCTGCCCTCGGCTCAGCCCGCAGCACCGGCACCGTTCTAATTCCCGTCCCCATCTTTTGGGGGTAGCGAGAACGTTAGTGTAGAAAAATTCTCGGCGTAGAAAACCAGTGAAAAGCACAGCGAAGCAGCAGTTCCCTGGGGAAACGGGCTGGCCTCTGCCCCTTTTTCATCTCAGATTTCCCAATGAGCTCAGCAGCAGCACACAGAGCAAGGGTTGGTTGTGGTTGTGCAGCTCCAGCAGAACTTAGCAAGTGTTGCCCATGATTTGAGGGGGTCACAGGCACAATTCCTGTGTCTCAAGGCTGCTGCTAACCCTGGGAGTTGTCAGCCCAGCCTTAGGAGCAGAGAGAGAGATTTAACAGCCTCTATTCATGTGCTGCGTGGGATTTTTAATGGATTTAATTCTATTTTATTGTTGTGATTTAAAAAGTACTCTTCAAGTTAAAATTACAGCTTCAGTCTAGATTATTCTCAGTGTTTTCTGGAAGGATTTTCTCCTTTTACAAGATAAAATAAAATCCCACTCCTCCACCCCAGAGTCTCCAGTGCAAGCTGTGAGGCTGAGCCACATGCAGAGGCCTGTGAGCATCCATTTGCCTCCTCTAGATGAGCAGAAAGGTGTATTTAGACCAGGAAAATGGTGGATATTTAGCTTTGAAAACCAGGAGCAAGCCAGGGGTGACCATAAAAAGTGAGGAGTGTGTTAGAGAGGAGCTTTCAGTGTGATGGAGCAGATTAAACCCAACCTCAGGTTGGAATCTCTGCCCATGTGTGGAGGCTGCTGCACTGAACCCTCCCTAATTTTGCAATCTGCCTTGCAGGAAAATCAAGACCAACTATTTCATTGTTTCCCTGGCCTTTGCTGACCTGCTGGTGTCGGTGCTGGTGATGCCCTTCGGAGCCATCGAGCTGGTTCAGGACAACTGGATCTATGGAGAGATGTTCTGCCTGGTGCGGACGTCCCTGGATGTGCTGCTCACCACGGCGTCCATCCTGCACCTCTGCTGCATCTCCCTGGACAGGTACGAGCTGGACAGGGCCACTGCTCCAAGTCTCTGCTGTGGTCTTGGTTATCCTGAGCTGCCAGAGGGCAAAGGTGGACCTGCCTGGAATGGCAGAGCAATAAATCTCTCGCAGCGGCTGATTTTGAAAAGAATGAGGGCAGAAAAGCTTGGAATGGGATGAGATTCATGGTGAGGGCCGGGTTGTTCTGTGCACAGCTCTGTTGGCAGCACTGACCAGGTGTGGTTCTGGTCCTTCTTTGGAGTAAAGATGCCTCGAATGTGTCCAAAGGCGGGAGCTGAGCTGGGGCAGAGGCAGGGGCGTCGTGCACAGGGGGTTGTTCCAGCAGAGATGTTCCTCTGCTCCTGGGATGAGGGGAAACAGCCTCAAGCTGCACCAGGGGAGGCTCAGGTTGGACACCAGCAGGAATTTCTCGATGGAAAGGGTGCTCAGGCCTTGGAACAGCTCAGGGAGGTTTGGAGTGCCCATCCCTGGAGGTGTCACCTGGATGTGACACTCAGTGCTCTGGGCTGGGGACAAGGTGGGGACGGGGCACAGGATGATCTTAAAGGTCTTTACCAGCTAAATCTCCTGGGAGATCCTAAAAACTTTCTTCCAAACTTCTCTTGCCACCTAAAAATAAAGCCCAAAGCCTCAATAATTTATGGAGAGCAGTTCTGTTTGCTTGTGTGAAGATTTTCAGGGTAAATGGCAGAACTTCCATAAGAATTTTTCACAAGACAAACACTCAGTAGAAAACATTTTGGCTATTCTGATAATATTTAGAGCTTTTTTTTTTGAGTTCTATGTGGAGATTACAATACCTTTAAAAACCCTGTTACTTAGTATTGCTAAGAGGGCCAAAATAACCATAATTATTGTTGTCATTGTGACAGCTGATATTTAAATATGTGGCATTTCAATACCTTGAGAGTCTGAGTGCAGCCAGACTTCAAAAAGAAGTTGCTTAACCTCTGTATTGATGGTCAGCACTGCTGTGGGATGGGAGACAGGGCACCAGTTTTGTTTCCAGAGGGAAGCTGAGGTCCAGCAGCCACAGCTCCTGTCCTTATCTGCAAGTTTAGATGTCTGGAACACAAATGGGAAGCTCGTTATCTTCAAACCATTGACAAATTGCCACTCTGAGCCAATTACCAGCAAAGCAGATGTTGGGCAGCGTGCTCTGGACATGACCTTGCTCTCTGAAATGTTGGAGTTTGATTCTCCAGGCTCTTCATTAAATAGAGAGGGTTGTGGAGAGAAGGGGAAATGGGATTTCAGCCCTGGATCTGCAGCAGGACATGAGGAACCTCCTGGGGGGGGGGGCACAGAAAGGAGGTTCCCCCTTCCTCCTGCCCTCCCGGATGGAGACCCCCCCATGTCCAGAGCTCCTGCTGCCTGTCCCCATCTGTCCCCAAGGTCCTGGGACACCCTTGGCTTGGAGCTGATGCTTTAGGGATGCTCCTCCACCTCAGCCCTCGGCATTAAAGGTTCCTGGCAGAAACTTGAATTTCTCGGACATTTCTTAGTTGCTTTGGGGTTGTTTTTTTCCACAATGGGGACTGACTGAGAACAGTGTGAAGGGGCCAGGGTAGATGAGAAGGTTCTGGATGACCCCAAAAGAGCAGATCAGGTGGATGAATGAGAGGTTTTTGTGGAGGAAAGGGTGACTCAGCCCAGCATCGATCCCTCCCTGGGCTGCAGGGGCAGCACTGCTTCCTTCCCAGGGCTTAATTCAATTTTTTCAGCTGTTTGCTCTTGTGTTCATTCAGAATTTATGGAAGTGTGCAGCTTCTAGTTGGTATTTTTTCTGTGATCTATTTCCTGCCTTCTGTTTTATTTCAGGGCATGCAGGTGTGAGTTTTAAGGGTTTTTTTAAGAAAACTGTGGTTAATCTAATACTAAGGACTCTGTCTGGAAAGTCATTCCCTTCAACATATTCACAAAGTGTTGCTTGAAAATACTTTTATCTGATAATGTCTTGTATCTATTTCCACTTCTGCCTCTGGAAAAGAAGGAAACAAGCACTGAGGCTTGAATTCTCAAAGGCATTGGAGAAAATCTGGAGACATCACCACGTAATAAATTGATTTTACTGCTCAGACACAGGGAGAAAAGTACTGCAGAGAGCTTCTGCCAGTCTCAGTTGGAAAAGGGATTTTCCAAGGTAGCCAAGGTATCTCAGGGCTCACTGAAGCCAAAGTTTGCTGCCATTGCCTTATGCTTTTTCATCATCTCTTTGATATTCTAATATATTAGGGAGATTTACCCTTGAAATATTTATTTATTGCATGTTTTATGCATACATGTCCATTCTTTGTGCCAGTGCAATAAAAAATAATTGCACTGCAGATAAACAGACCCAGAAGCTCTGATGGCGTCTCCGAATACAGCGAACCTGTCAGGAGAGGCAATTTTCTCCTCCAATATTTGCAGTCCAATTTGCAATGCAATTACTTCTCAAAGTCTTTGGGGAAGGGGTGGGGAAAGCAACGGAGGAACAAACAGGTCCTAAATGTCTGTGGGTTTGGGTTTGGACGCACATCTGGCACTCTTAATGCAGCTGCATTGTCCTCTCCCTGCACCCTCCTGGCTGTCCCAGCCCGGGAGGGTCCCCCCAAGGCCGTGTCCCTGCGGCTGCTCTGTTTGCTGGAGCGTTTCAGACATTTGCACACCACGAACCAGCCCTGAGCGTGTTCTGTGATCCCAGCCTGATCCTACATTCAGGCACAGCCCAAAATCCCTGCTAACCCAGGGCTAAAGCACGGCAGATGCCCCCCC
>WAAG01072857.1:29508-39537 GCA_013390105.1 Tichodroma muraria
CCCCCCCCCCCCCCCCCCCCCCGAGAGCGTCGGAGCAGGGCGACAGATGCGCCTTGTGCCGTTTGCAAACATTAATTACCATTAATGGGCCGTTCGGCCAGCAAATTAGCACAGCCCCGTGGGAGAGGTGACGTTGGGAAGCCTCCCAAGCCCTGCGGTGACATGCTGCGACAGCGGCCCCGTCCCTGTGCCAGGGCAGGCGGGGTGCGCGCTGCCCCGGGGCTCCAGCCCAGCAGCCCGCGCCCATCCCTGCCCGTGGCATCCGGACAGCCCCAGGGACTGGCTGGTGCCCAAAGGATGCCCGGGCCGTGCTTGGGAGTTCTCCCAGGCTGAGGAAAAGCCGCTGCGCCCAGCGGCGCCCGCGGAACATCCCCGGCTGCCCAGGGCCAGCGGGAGGCTGTTAGTGGGGAGAGTGATCCAGCTTGGGAGAGCTGCCGCTAATTAATGGTTACACTCGGGTTAACTGCCCCAAATGCCAGCTGGAGTTCTGCCCAGGCTGTAAATTCCCTGTTCACCTGGATCCCGGAGAGCTCAGGTGGGAGAGCAGAGGCAGCGCAGGCAGGGGCTGAGCAAGGACCCGAGGCCGTGAGAGGTGACACAGCTGTGGAGTTGTCCCTGCCAGCCAGAAAACCATCCCAGGGTTTGCAGAATCCAGGTCTGAGAGCATTAAGGAAAATCCCGGAGCAGATGGCCACGGGATGGGCTGAGGGATGCTCTGTCCTTTATTAATCTTTGCAAACCCTCCAGAAATATTTCATTTATTCTGCCACACTTGCTGCCAATAACCCTCCACACACCTCAGCCTCACGGGGACCATGGAGGAGCCCTCTCTCTCTCCATTTGGCAACTTACATTTGTTTGTGTTCCCTGCTAAATTTATCCAGCTCCAATTAGCTGTTCTCTTTAGCATTTTTCTCAGTGTAATTACCTCAACACCAGCAGGCCGTTGTTTTTCTAATAAGAATTTAATTTTGTTAGATATAATAATTTTAGGACATTTTCTTTTTCTGCACCAACGATGCAGAACTTTGTTTTCTTTGGCACAATGAGAGGCCAAAGCTTATTTGCTTGGTGGGAAAAAGGAAAACAGAAAGAGCTGTTCTTTCCAAAGAAATGTTCAAATCTGGTTATGCAGAGGCCAGAACCTGTTTTCACTGAAATATCAGCAACTGTAGTGTTGGATTAATTTCCCACAGGCAAAAATAAATTGAAATTGTGGCTTCTTAGGTTCATCACTTGGTCAGGGCTCAGCTGGAGACTCTGTCCCAGTCTGGATTCCCTGGGGGACAAGGACAAGGGCAGTGACTTCCCACTGACAGAGGGCTTGGCTCTTGCACCCTAACTTTGGGAGAGAGCCAGCAGCACCCGCAGCTTTCCCATCCTTTTGTCTTCTTTTTTCCAGTTTTCCCATATTTTACCTCCTTTTTTTCAGTTTCCCCATCCTTTTGTCTTCTTTTTTTTTAGTTTTCCCATCCTCTTATCTTCTTTTTTCCCAGTTTTCCCATCTCTTGTCTTCTTTTTTTCCAGTCTTCTCATCTTTTGTCTCCTTTTTTTTCCAGTTTTCCCATCCTTTTGTCTTCTTTTTTTTCCCAGTTTTCCTATCTTTTGGCTTCTTTTTTCCTAGCTGATTTAAGGGGAGGGGGGGGTGAAATATTACTCAGTGTGAGTGCTCAGTGAGTGCTCTGTGTCTCATCCTGGCCCCAGTGATGATCCAACATGTGCCATGTACATCATTTTACATATGCACATGACACCGAACGCTTTGAAGTGTGGGCCACCCCCAGAGCCAGCCTGTTGGTAAGGCTGGGGGTGGATTTGTCTGTCTGAGAGAGCTGAAGAGCTCCTTGCAGGGTACTGCCTGCAGGCTCCCAGCTCCAAACTGCACTGCAAGCCAGGGAGGCGCTTTGATTTCTCCCCAAGGGCAAGGGATGGTGTCCTGCAGCTCAGTAATTCTATTTCTGTAGTGCCCAGGAGGCAAGGAAGGGGCAGTGCTGTGGTCAGAGCATCCCCGGGCCTGAGGCAGGAGCTGAGCACTCCAGGGCAGCTTTTCCACAGCCAGGGGACTGAGGAGGTGTTTGGATAAATAAAGAATTCCTTGCCACGGCCCACAGCTGGATTGTGCTGCTGTCAGTCAGATCCAGGGTGTGGAACTGCAGGGGTTCCTAACTGGGACCTTCCAGTGCTTGAGGGAAGATGGAAAAAGAGTGGCAGGACACAGGGAATGGCTTCTCAGGGCCAGAGGGGAGGGATAGATGGGATTTGGGAAGGAATTCCTGGCTGGGAGGGTGGGCAGGCCCTGGCCCAGGGAGCCCAGAGCAGCTGTGGCTGCCCCTGGATCCCTGGCAGTGCCCAAGGCCAGGCTGGACAGGGCTTGGAGCAACCTGGGACAGTGGAAGGTGTCCCTGCCCACGGCTGGGGTGGAATTAAATGATCTTTAAGGTCCTTTTCCAAGTCCCTTCCCTGTGATTCTGTGATTTCTGCAGTGGCCAGAAGAGCCATAAGGCCAGAAAAATGATGGATTTCCTCTTTCCAGCCATCTGTAAAATGTTAGCACTTGATTCATTCCTGTGGCAAATGTCTGATAGGGAAAAGGAGAAGTATTAGTATAACCTTTGTTTTATTGGAAGAGCTGCAGCTCCAGGAAGGGATTCCTGTGTTTCCCCTTCAGTGGAGAATGTCATTGCAGAGGAGAGGAGGTTCCACATCAGCTGCTCTGCTGGAGGTAACAGGGAAGTGAACATTTGCAAGGAACTTGACTGATAATAGAGAGAATTAATATTTAATTGGGCCTGGACATGGTATTAATCATGTGTATGTACTGCATTTTTTGTTCATCCATCACACTGCCACAGCAGCACCTAACAGATATTCCTTGTGAGCCCAGGAAAACAGCTCTGGCTTGAAATGAAGCAGAAATACAGAGCATGTCTTTATTCCAGCCTCTGACTAAAACTATTGATACTCTCCCAGATATAATTACTTTTCTCCCAGTGAATAAATAGCTGCTTAAATGCTCAGGCCACCACATACATCAAATCACCAGCTCCTGCAAAAACTGTGACTTCCAAGCCTTCTGGGGCACTCACAGCTGTCTGTTGTCTGATTCCTTGGATGGAAACCCTGCTGTGCTCCTCTGCCTCCCTCCCCATCACACATTTGTCACCCACACCCTGCTCAGGGCACTTTGTCACCCAAAACAGTGACAGCAGGAGCCCTGAGCACGGAGGAAGTTCTGGTAGCAGCACCAGCAAAAACGAAATAAAATCTTTTGACGTGAAAGTGGAGGAAAATTGCTGCTGAATCACCAGGAGGGAAGAAATATGAGAGCTTAAGGTGTCATTTTTACAGGCATAATTTTTACTCTAATGGCCTTTAATAGCAGGAACAATTCAGTGTAATTCTTTCAGCTGCAGCAGAGAGAGGAGCAGAGAAATGTGATCACTCAAACTGTTGGCAAGAATTGTTTTCCTGCTGTAGTTAATTAGCAGTGTACAGTGGTTTTCCCTTCCTGTTTGCTTATCCAACTTGTCAAAGGGTAGCTGCTGTCTTGGCTGGTTTTATCCTTTTATTTATTGGATTTCTTCTTTTGCCCTTTCTGCAAAGAAATGGAGTCTCTCGTGACTTGGCTTTGATGCCTTTGGTGTCCTGCACTTTCAGTGGGTGACTTTGAGATAAGAAACAATTAAATAGTTTAAATATGCTTTTTAAATATAGATCCTTTGTGTTGAGAGTCTGGGGAGCAGCTCTGTTGCCAAGGGAAGCTCCCTCTGTCCCGATAAACATCCCAAAAATTCCTGTTGGAATTCAAAGTCATTTTCTGGGACCTGGGACGGGGATCAGCCCCAGGGGAGCTGCAGCTCCACGAGAGGAACATTTCACCCACAGGTCTGAAAGAGCAGCTCCTGGCAAATCCTATTTCTTTGGAAGTGCAGCTTTCCAGAGGAACAGGCTGATTTTTCGTGCACACAGGAAACCAGAGGAGAACAGGGGAATTATCAAATTGCAGGAGTTGAATGCCTGTTTCAGCGTTTTTCCCCTGTGACATTTTGAATCTTGTTTCAAAGAGACTTTTAAGAAATGTTTTCTTTTGACACTTTGATATTATTTCAAGCCTCTGTGTGGAATATATCATCTGATTTTATCAAAATAAAGCAATTCAGTTGACTCCACATGACTTTAAAAAAAAAAAGCCTAAGGAAAAAATGGAGATTCTTATGGTTTTGTGCCTGTTTAGGACAAAGCTATTGGTTCCCACTCAAATCTTGATGAAATAAATGCACACCTCGAAGAGCAGCTCTTTAATACACACATGTGCTTGCTAATTTAATTCCTCTAGTTCATGGTTCTGCTGACCTCATAAATTTTTTTACAGGGCGTGCTGAAATCCAAAAATCTAAAGAGCAAAAAATATTTTATTGGGAACCTGAAACTGATTGTCAGGTCAAGACCATTGAAAGTCTGCAATTGGATATTTGCTGATCTGGTTTTCTTGGGAATAAATAATAATTTCAGAGCCATAGATTTCCAGTTTTAGGCTTGCTACCCCTTCCTGATGGAGAGATCCACCTGCAGGGGGTGGCACAGGGATCAAACAAGCAGGAAAATTGATTTCTTACCTCTTTGAGAAGACGTTTTTAGGTCGTAACTATTTTAGGAGCAGGGACCTGTTGTACTTGGGATATTTTGAATGGATCAGGAGGAGGGAGGAGAGTTCAGGGCACCCTTGAGGGTGCAAAGAGAACTTTGCCCTGTCCTTGGGAAGGTTAAGGCCCATCTGGAAAAGAGGTGGATTCCTGGGAAATGGAAAAACACACTCCATTTTATCGACATTTTCACAGCTTTGGGAGACTTTGTTAATTTGTGCTAACAGCTTTTGCAGCCTTTTCAAAATAAATGCCCAGTGCGGGTAGGAAATTCAGCCTAGGCTGAAAGGAAGGGATGGATATTCCTTGGAGGGCGGTGATCTCCTCAGTGCAGAGGAGATCCCCGCCTTGTGCAGACGAGATTCCCCAATGTGGAATCTCTGCCTTGCCCTGGGACCTCAGACAACCCACAGCACTTACCTGTGCTTCATTCTCCCTGGCTGGAAAGCAGAAAACTCTGGCTTTTCCTTGCAAGCCACCGTGAACCCTGTGGAAATATGCCAAGTTCCTGTGTGAGAGACCCGAGGGAAGCAAGGCTACACACTCCTCTTTTCCCTCTGTTTTGAAAGGCAGGAGAAGCAGCTGGAGAAAGGACTTTACAATCTAATTTTTAGAAGGCTTGGGAGTCTCCTCTGAGTGTTTCTGTCCCATTTTTGCCCTGCAGGTACTATGCCATCTGCTGCCAGCCCCTGGTGTACAGGAACAAGATGACCCCGCTGCGCATCGCGGTGATGCTGGGAGGCTGCTGGGTAATCCCAACCTTTATTTCTTTCCTCCCTATCATGCAAGGCTGGAATAGCATTGGCATCATTGATCTGGTGAGTAGCCAAGGAGGGACACCAATCCAATGTACTGGGTGCTGGATGTTCTTTAAAAAGCAATTTTCAAGGAAAGGGAAAAAGAGGGAGAAACTTCCTGTTCCCAGCGCAGAAGGGCTGCTGAATTTCTGGAGGGGATCTTTAAGGGGGGTTGAAGTGGCTCTGTCCTGGAAGGACTGACACAGGGACATTGGTGGGCTGGGAGAGGATTTTGCCCACATTCACTCTCAGTTCAGTCAGGAGTCCTTGGAAAAAAGATCAAGCCCCAGCTGGCCCCTGACAACACCTCAGGAGTCCTTGGTCCCCTTGGCCTTTGCAGCTCTCGCTTAAATAAAAGGCAGAATTATTCTCTTGGTGGAATGAACAAGAGCTTGTAACGCCGGGACAAGGGGATGGCTGCACACTGCCAGGGGGCAGGGTTAGATGGGATATCAGGAAAAAATCCCTCCCTGTGAGGGTGATGCGGCCTCGGCAAAGGCTGCCCAGGGAGGCTGTGGGTGTTTCCAAGAGTCCAAAGATTGCTGGACAGGGCTTGGAGCAACCTGGTCTAGTGGAAGGTCCCTGCCCGTGACGGAGTAACACAAGATGATCTTCAAGGTCACTCCCAAGCCAGCCCGTCCTCTGATTCCCACTTCTTCCCTCCTTACCCTCCCCTCCGCACCCCAGATCCAGCAAAGACAGTTCAACAAGGCCTCCAACTCCACCTACTGCATCTTCATGGTGAACAAGCCCTATGCCATCACCTGCTCCGTGGTGGCCTTCTACATCCCCTTCCTGCTGATGGTGCTGGCCTACCACCGCATCTACGTGACGGCGCGGGCGCACGCGCGGCAGATCCGGCTGCTGCAGCGCGCGGGCAACCCGGCCGAGCCCCGGCAGCACCTCCAGGAGCCCCGGCAGCACCCCCAGGAGCCACGGCAGCACCCCCAGGAGCCACGGCAGCACGCCCCTGACCAGCACAGCACCCACCGCATGAAAACCGAGACCAAAGCTGCCAAGACTCTGTGCATCATCATGGGCTGCTTCTGCCTCTGCTGGGCCCCGTTCTTTGTCACCAACATCGTGGATCCCTTCATAAACTACACGGTGCCCGGCAAGCTGTGGACGGCCTTCCTGTGGCTGGGCTACATCAACTCGGGCTTGAACCCTTTCCTCTATGCCTTCCTCAACAAGGCTTTCAGACGTGCCTTCCTCATCATCCTGTGCTGCGGCGACGAGCGCTACCGAAGGCCTTCCATCCTGGGCCAGACCGTGCCCTGCTCCACCACCACCATCAACGGCTCCACGCACGTGCTGAGGTGAGTCTGCCCTGATTCCCAGAGAGGCTCCCTGGGGCAGAGGCTGGACAGAGTTAAAGCAATAAAGCAGGGATTTACTAAAAGGCCTTCGCAGGATTCACCTTGGGCAGTGCGAGAGCCCGGCTGTGGCTCCACCCAAGATGGATCCTGGGCACGAGTTTTCCCACTTTTATCAGCTTTGGTCCATTTCCACGTTGGGGTCAATTGTCCAATCCCAGCTCCAGGCTATGCAGTCCCATCTCCCAGATTCTCTCCTCAGTTCCCTGCTGTTTGCACTTTTTGGGCCGAGGCTGCAGCGGTGCCCTCGGCTCTGGGCTGGGAAAGGATTGTTCCGTGTGCCTGAGCTGGGAGGAGAACTTGCTCTCACTTTCTGTGGAGTTCAGAGTCACACAGCAGAGCAGAGCAGAGTCTGGGAAATATGAAAGCTAGAACTTAAGGCATCAGCCCAGGGCTGCTCAGAGCCTGCAGCCACCAGCAAGAGGAGTTTGTAGAGGATTGCTTTCATTTTGCAATATCCTGGTGGTAGAAATGCTTAGAAAGGGATGGGGCAGAAGCAATCCTGAGGGTGCTCAGGACAGCCTGGGTGTGTAGGGAACAGGTACGTGCAGATTCTCCAGAGGTGTGCCCAGGAAAGAGCTGGGAGAATGCAGAAGTTGGGTGTGAATTTTGGCATCATTTGGTCTGAAGGGAACGACTTGACCCTGTGGATGCTGCCTGCTGCATCTTTTTAGGAAAGGGGTCATGGTACCCCCACTGCCCCTTCTGAGCTCTGCCTTTGTAGGGCCACCAGCCCCTGCTGCACCCTCTGAGCTGGTGAGAGGCAAAGCATGAACATCCCCAACACCCTGACCCTGCACTTCTGTGGCTCTCTGAGAGGGGGGGTGGTACCATTTCATCTCAGCAGCTTGGAAAATTCCAGGTGTTTGTCTTTTACTGCAGCCCATTGCCAGCCCCCCCAGCCCAGCAGCCGTGTGGGCCATGGTCCATATTTCTGGGGTTGGCACTTTGGGCTTCCAGGGAACTGGAACCACCCCCCAAGCCTTCACTGCCCACCTCGGTGTGTTCCCTGCAGGAGCAGAGTGTGGGGTGAGCAGTGTGGGGTGCAGAAGAACTCAAGGGGCTCAGTGGGATGGGACACTGAGCCAGAGGTGGGAGGCACAGCCAGAGGGAGGGAGGGAAATACAATTAATTCCCAAAATATCACAACAAACTGCAGGCTCTGGACAGAACCAGAGGCATTTCTGTGCAGCCGTCCGGAGATTTTGTCTGGATTTGGTTCTTTTGGTAGACGGGTCTCCACACGCGGATAAGGACTTGGTGACTGTGTCAGTGTTCAGACCTGAACCTGCCCAGAGACTGAGCCAGACACAAAGCTCTTCCCAGCTGGCTCTGAGCTTGCCCCAAGCTCCCTTCTGCAGTGATGTCTGAAGGTTTGGAAAGAGCCCTGAGCCTGCAATGGACGGGAGATGGGGCAGGGTTTGTCACAGCCTTGAGTCAGACCCCTCAGGCTTTCTATGCCAGAAGGACATTACACCGTATTTATCTTCTGCTGATTAATATCGGTTTGGTGGCCATGGTGCCCTGTCCCAGAGCCCTGGGGGTGTGATGGATGTGTGGCACCGTGCCAGGCTCAGCCTGTTTCTCTCGGGGAGCAGCCTGATGCTCCCATGCTGTGGTAGGAGGAGGGAGAGAGCAGCCCTTGTCCAAGCCTGGTTTTTATAAGCCCTGGTTTGCTCTATTCACATCGTCTCCTGCCTTTCCAGTCTCTCCAGTTCCCACTTCCCACTGCTGCATCCCCTCCTCTCTCTGTGTGCTGGGGCATGCAGCTCTGCACGCCAGCCCTTCACAGAGCAATTACTGTTTGCTTTCCTCGGCTTTGGAGCTCATAAAAAGTGTGACTTCTGTCCCTGGTGCAGATTATGGATTGATGGTGGTGACAGAGGGGTGGGAATTAAAGCAACCCCAACTAATTGTGATTTGTGGATAGTTAATCTCAGGCGAGGAATTTTTATTTCTTCAGTGCTTTGCTCTTAAATGCCAGAAAGGTTGGATCCAGCACGGATGGAAGAGAAATTTAGTTAAGCAGGTTCTGCTAAGACAAAAATACATTTTTTTTTGCTGTATTTGAAATGCAAGGGGTTGTGCCCAGCAGTGAAACACTGAAACCTTCCTGTCAGGACTGTCTCCTCCCAACCCCACAGGGGCTGCACCTGGATCAGACACTTTTCCAACCTCAGAGCTGCTTCCTCCTGATCAGAAGTTTCTGCTGGTGGAGAAGTTGTGCCAGTGGGATTTTACAGCTGCTTTTTGTCCCCTGGCAGGGAGAACAGTGAGAGGGACAGACCTTGTGCTGAACTCAGCTATGACAAAAATTAGCACAACAATGAATTGTAAATAGATGGAGATTTTTGGGGGTTCAGGGTTCTGTGCAACACCAAGCTGAGAAAAGCCAAAATCATCTGAAAAATGCTGTGTTCCCCTTGAAAGAGATTGTTTGCATTTCTTCTGTCATGAGTAGATGTTTATTCCACACAAACCAACAAACTCCTGCCTCCCTGAAACATTGAACTCTTGTGGAGCACAAGTGGATGGGGAGCCAGGTCAGCATTGCTGGAATTCCTGGATAAAACAAGTTGTGAAATTTTGCCCCAGCAAAGAAGATGACTTTGGGTGAAATGTATTTGAGCAATGACCAGAGCAGACAAACTCTGGAGCACCAGGGTCAGGGAGGTCACTCTGGCGTGTTCCCGTTCCCTCTCAGAGGTGCTCAGAGCACTGCATTGGTCTCTTCAGGGAAAGCTCTAGTGAGAGGTTTATTTGCCACTCATTTTCCAGCACTGAGAGGTCTTCTTCAAATGTCAATTGGATTTCTCCAAAGGAAAACACATCCTGATTTTTCTCTTGAAAGAGCCAGGAGAAACAAAGTGGGAAAAAAAAACAGAAACAAGAACCTTGGGGGGGTGGAACTGCAGTGAGCCCCAGTGTTCCCTGCTGCCGCTGGAACAGGAGTGCAGCAGCTCAGGGCTCCAGTTTTTAGAGGTTTAACAGCCCCACGGATCCACTGGAATAAAAATAAACCCCTGCTGGTTGTAGGAAAGAGGTCAGAGCTGCTGTGGAGCAAAAGGATGAGTGGTCACAGAATCCTGGAACCATAGAATGGTTTGTGGTGATTTTTTGAATGGTTTGGGATGTTTTTTGAATGGTATGGGATGGTTTTTTAAATGATTTGGGATGTTTTTTGAATGGTTTGGGATGTTTTTTGAATGGTTT
>WAAG01072858.1:4094-19950 GCA_013390105.1 Tichodroma muraria
GCCCTGCCAGGCCGACCCTGCGGTGCCAGCCCCGGCTGACCGGGCACGAGGCATGCACGTGGTCCCCTGCCCGCCGCTTCCACCGCCGGCCCTTCTCCGCCTGTGCGGGCTCCGCCGGCACGAAGCCACCTGGGCGGGCAGCATCGCCCTTGTCACTATCTCAGGCTGGGGGCCATCGCCGGTGCCTTCCCAGCACGGCTGCCCTGAGAGACTCCCCCGCGGAGTGGCTCAGAGGGGCTGCTCCCTTTGGAAACGGCTCCCGTGGGACGTGCTGTGCTCCGTTGCAGTT
This sequence comes from Tichodroma muraria, assembly GCA_013390105.1. Taxonomy (NCBI): domain Eukaryota; kingdom Metazoa; phylum Chordata; class Aves; order Passeriformes; family Sittidae; genus Tichodroma; species Tichodroma muraria. The sequence continues at coordinate 4,384 of WAAG01072858.1, forward strand.
CTGGAGCCAGGCTGGGTGAGACCCTCGGCACCCCGAGCACCCGACCCCTGAGCCACAGCTGGGGTGAGAGCTCTGGCCAGTGAACATGTGAGCGGGCGGCTTGATGGGAAGGAGGGAAACTGGGCTGCATTTGGTGGGTTTGCTTTTGCTTTCCTCTCTTGGAGCTGCTGAAACCTAATTTCCTCAAAACGCTGTCCTACCCACAGCTTCCCTGGCCCACTGGGGAGTGGGTGGGTGGAAATACCTTTCTTGGGATGAGGACTAACTGGTGTGATGGGGACGCGGTGCTTGGCAGTCTGCTGCATCGCCAGGGTGGGTGAAGAAGGCCCTGTGGGCAGGAGCTCGAGCTCCTCTGGTAGCACAGTGGTCCTGCTGGCTTGATGCTCATCTGAGCAGCACTTCAGCACAGATACTCCTCTCTCAGGAGTTCATCCCATGAATGTATGGGATATTCATCCAGGCCGAGCATCCCCACCTCCATCCATGCCATTTGTGTTGGACCAGTGGCCAGGCTGAGACAATACTGAGTGCAGACCGGGATGTGCACGCCCTGCGTGGCTGGAAATGCCACAGATCCTTCTTCCCCGGCCAAGTTTGCTGTTACCTGTCTCTCAGAGCCAGGAGAGGCTAGAGCTCTTGGTAACCAGTGGACAGGGATGTGGCTTCGGCCGTCTGCTGGGAACACCCTCCAAGATGTTTGGACGGATGGAGGGCAACTTTTTTCCTCTTTTTCTGCAATATCCCATTTACAAAATAGAGGGAGCTGCTGTGCTGCTCTGACACCTGTTGGGAGCAGGCTGATGAGGGAACAGGAGATCCAGCAGTCCAAGAGCAGGGTGGACTGCAAGGGTCCCAACGCCTCTTCCTCTTCTACCTGTGTGTGGAAGGAAGGCAGGTTCCTGCAGAGAAGAGGGCAGGTGTGATACCAGGCTGGGAAGGAGCTGATGTGTGCCTGCAGCCTGCGGAAGAGAGAAGCCTGGCCTAGGGATGCAGCTGAGTGCAAGATGCTCACCAGAAATGCAAGCTGCTAGGTGTTGAGGCTGAGAAGCATTTCTGCTTCTCTCTGAGCACCAGAACAATGGGGTCTTCAGTCTGGGTTGGATGGAATGGAGGGCCCACCTTGGCTGGCTGCTGGCAGAGGTGTGACTCCCAGAGGGGGTTTCCCCAGTCTTGAAGAAGGAGGTAAGCATCAGTGCACACCTTGGGGGATGCTTCCCTGCTGAGTTGCTTCCCTACTGAGCTGCTTCCCTGCTGAGATGCCTTCAGCAGGGAAGCAGCCCACCATGTTGAGGGTGTTGAGGCAGCACCTCTGCCTCCTGTTCCCCCACCCTGGTTAGTCAGGCCCTGCTCCATAAGGAAGCAATTATTTTGTGCCCCTTCGAGCCCCTCCCTGAGCCTGCGCAGGACACTTGTGCTCGGTATGGAAACGCGACAGATTTTCCATATTCCGCTTTGCCCCGTGATGTTTAAAAACGTACGTGACAGCTTCTTCCTAATGCTGCAGGCTTGGCTGGCACTCAAGCAATAGCAGACTGTGGGACACCAGGGGCATGAAATATCGTACCAATAGCCAGAGAGGGGGTAAAAAAAAAAGAGATGTCAAAGTGCAGTGTGTTTCCAGCCCATTGTTGTGAGCCATCCTCTGCCCCATGTGAGAGACCTTTCAAAGCTGGCCAAATGTTGTCATTTCTGAATACCATTTTAAATATTCATCCAGACTATTTTCAACATCTGTGCCCGGCATGTTGTGAAAATGCAATGAGGGATGTTATGGAAACCAGATCACTTTATTCTCATATGGAGTGGAAAGGGGTGGAAGCAATGAGGACTTCTGGGCTGGAACTCTGAGTCCTCCCTTGCATCCACTGGGAGTAGTGAGAGGAAAATCCTCTGCACCTTGAGGGATGCTGCTGAGACCATCCAGTAGAGCCAAGCACTGTGGCAGGAACGTGCAAAGGGGTTCAGGAGACTGCGGTGAGGTTAGAGTAGGGTAAAACAACTAACTGGTCAAGGTGGAGTAGAGGTTAATAAATGGGGTAGAAAAAAAATCATAAAACACCCTGAGCTGGAAGGGACCCCCAAGGATCATCAAGTCCAAATGCCTCTAGGCAGTGTTTACTTGTCCTGCAAGGTCAAGGCTCCAAAAGTCTCCTTGAGTTGCTGTTGCACTGGGAACTGTAGGAGGAGATCTTCAGCTTGCACTAGCTGGGGGATGCAAGAACATTGCAGCAGAATGCATTCAGGTCGGCATCATGTGGGTGATACTATGCTGAAGTCTCCTCTGCCCAGGGTGGGACCATCTGTACCCAGGGCCAGTGGTGAGCACAGTGGGCATGGGGGACCCAGCAGGACATCCATGCTGGATGTTGGTCCCTCCTTCCTGTGGTCAGCATGGCTTATGAGTTACTGGTGAGCAGGGATGTGTCTGAGCATCCTGCATTTGACAGCTCCATGCACATAGCTGAGTAGCCTGGGGACTGTTTGTTTAATGGTGGATTTCTTTTTTCTTTTACTTTTTGGTTGTTTTTGATAACCTTGGGGATCTGGGCTCCATTGCTGCCTTTTGTAACATCAGGCTGCAACTAATTCAAGCAAGGCCAGATGCTGACCACAGGTATGCCAGTGTAAATTTGAATGGAGTTGCTTACGTCTTGGTTTGGCCCGATGTGAATGGAGTTACTTCGGGCTGATGCCAAAGCACTGAGGTCAGAATCTGGCCCATCCTTTCCTGTGTGCACTGTAATTTGTCCGTGTCTCCTGGCACCACCGGGGTATCGTATGGCTTGTGTAATTCTTGTGTAAGCCTTGGCAGGCTCCGACCTGCCAAGAGTGCATTGCAATATCCATCACCTGCAGTGCCTGCTGCAGGAAGATGCTGCTGTGTAATTGCCCCCCTGAGCCATGCGTGCAGGGGACTGAGGGCTCGAGGGGCTGCGCGCAGTGGGCAGCCCTGCGGATGCAGGGCCGTAAGCACTCAGATGCTTCTGATGCTTAAATATCAGGAGAGATGAGGGAGCTTATAAAGGGAAGCGAGGCATCTCCTTTGTGCCATTAGCCGTGTCCCAAGTGGGCGCCACTTGCTCCATTAGCGGCTGGGAAGGCGATTAGCTCTCCCAGCTACGCTGCATCCCTCCAGCCTCTCCCAGCACACACTCCCTCCTTCTGGAAAGCTGAGCCGGACCAGTACCTTGGCTCCATGGAGTTTTTCCTTTCACTTTAAATACTTCTCAGTTGTGTTTTTTTATGTCCCAGAAACACATGGAATGGTTTATCCATGGCCGGAGCAGAGTTTGGGCCAGATTCTGTTTGTTGGGTAGAGGAATTAAGCTTCCCCGAGCTGGCATTGGCATGGTGGGGGAGGGACCTGGGTATCCAGGGACCCTGGCAGCCTCCCAGGACGGATCTTGTTCATGGGCTGGGGCAGAGCTGCAGGGGGTTGCTCCCACAGCACTCGTGGCAAGGCAGTGCAGACGCCCTCATTACAAAGGGCCTGTAATAAGGTGGAAACAAGCAGGTTGTAGTAGCAGATACACTCTGGTTAAGGGACACACTCTGGTCATTTGTGCCTGATTTCAGCTTCTCTGAGCACATCATTCCTCTTCTGCTTTGGGTCCTGTCCCATCCTCCCAGTGGCTTCCTTCTCAGAGGACATCTGAGGTGCTGGTGGCCTTTACTGGGGATGACATAGCTCAGGGACGAGCAGTCCTCCCGATCAGTTTTACCCAAGAGTCTTAGCTGTTGGAGCCCCTCAAGTACTCAGGTCCTTCGATCCTTGCCCAGGAACCTCTGCCTCCTGATCCATGGCTTTTTCTGTGTGTATGTCTGCCCTGTATGGGTGGGTGGCTCCATCCCTGCCCCACGCTGGCACCCAGGACCTTATCTCTTGTGCACAGGGTGATGCAGCACCTCATGGGGACCAGTCGTTCCCATATCAATCAGTTCCAAGTAAGGCCACGTTTTATCCTCAAGTGATGCGAATCCCCCCACACACCATGCTGTCCTGGCCTGGAGGAGAAACGCAATTGGCTGCAGCATGGCAGCAGTATTGGTGCAGGGGCATCAACCTGGGGGAGCAGCACAGGTCCCTGGCAGGAGTGCAGCACTATTCCCCTGTCATTCCTTGGGGTTCTCCCATCCCCTTCCAAGGCAGTGCTGGCTGCTCAGCTTTAGCCATCACCTGCCCTCTAAGCCCACATTCATCTAACAGCAGAGTACTACTCATGCCTTCCCCTCCACTTTAATTAGAGAAGGCTGCTCCTGTGCTGCAAAGGTCCTGGGATCAAATCTGGTTAATAACCTGCTTCCCTCCCTGCTCTGTGTTGTTCCACCTAATCCTGTAATTACTTCAGCAAAGTTGCTGTGGCCCCGGTCTGCCAGGTGGTGATCCTGGGCTTGCTGCAGACACCAGCATCCATGTGGTGGGAAGTTTGCTCTCCTTGCCCTGCCTCACCTGCTGCACTTGCCTCATCCGTTCTATTTTGGGGACCAAGCACCTACCCTATGGCTCAGCATTGGGAGACCTGGAGTTCCAGGCATGCATCTGCACCCAGCATCACCCTTGGCAGCACTGCCTCCTGGAAAGACAGTGGGAAAGGAGCTCACAGTGGGCTGGAGCATCGCCCTGACAAGTCTCCCACAAGGCAGGCAAACACTGCTGGTCGCTCTGGGAAGCGTGTGGTTGTAGAGAGAAGGGGTGTGGAGGTGTTGGATGTGGAAGCTAATTTTTTTTTTAAAGCACTTCTGAAGCGCTCCGGCAGCATGACTTCCTTCCAAGCCGCACGGCTGTTAGCATTCCCGGAGTGGAGGAGTGAGGAAATCGCCCACCTCAAAAATGCAGCCGCTTCTGTGGAGGAACTGGGAGGGTGGCCTCTTCCTCGGGAAGGGTGAGCCCTGCCACCGCATTCCCCCAGCCACGGCTGCTGCTGGTAGCAGGGGGCTGGCAGCCACCCAAGAGCCTCGCTGGGGACACCTTTGGGATGCTGTCCCTGGGAAAGGGGCTCCACTGCTTGCGTCCCTCCTCATGCTGGATCCAGGAATGTGCTGGGCAGTATTCGGCACCCAGGGATCATCCCAATTCTCTCTGCTTAGTCAGCAGTGTCTCCATTTGATCTGAACTGGGGGCAGCAAAGAAGGGGAGTGGAAAGGGGGGGGGCAGATGGGGACCAGGGAGGGAAATACCCACTCCCAGGCCTCTCTGGCAGCTTGCCGGCAGTCCCGGGGTCATGCTGAATATGCATAAAAGGGAGCAGATTGCAACTTGCCCTCCTCTCCAATACGGAGGTGAGGCCCATGGAGACCACTGGCCCCAGCTCTCTTTCAGTGGGATAATGGGGCTAGCTGAGCACGGAACGTGCGTGCCTGTGTGTGGTCCTGCAGATGATAATGACTTCCACTCATGCCCTGCCTCCGCAGCACTGATGCGGTGCTGAGCGAGCGTTGGCTCCCCAATGGCTGCTCCCCGGCAGCAGAGCCACCAAAACTTTGGCACTGAACCTCAGGGACTAGTGCCTTAGTAAGACTGTCAGGAGGGACAGAGCTTCCCACTGGGGCAGATGAGCAAGAGATGCCTAAACCAGTAGTAACCTGGTCCTGCATCCTAGACCTGCTGCTCCAGTGCTCATAACAGCTTCACCTGTAGCCACTCCCCTGGCTACCAGAGAAGCTGCTGCTGTCACTTCCCCCTGTGCAAGGGTTTCCCCCACACCTTTGTGTCCTACCAGACAGGAAATTAAAAGGCCTTTGCTTGAGCATGTACTCCTGTCACCTTGCTGCTACATAGCAGAGAGGGGTGGAGGAGACTCTTTGTTGGCAGGGTTTAGTAGATGCCTTGTTCCACACATCCTGGTTCTCCCTGGAGTGGATGAATGCAGCTGCGGAGGACCCTTGGGGGTTTCTCCTCTCTCCTTCTGGTGCAGAGGTTTTCCCACAGGGTTGTGTCCCTGCTAGTGCTACCCTGTGGGTGGTGAGATGGGAGGTGATGGCTGCAGCACCTGACTGCGTGCCCTCTGTGGGATGTGCAGTTGGAGGGGGACAGTGGGGGGAAAGGGCTGCCAGCACCATGGGGCCGGAGGTGCTGTGCTGGCTTCTGCAAGCACCTGCATGGCTGGGTCTTGCTGGGCCTTGAGGAGGGGTCCATCAGCACCTTGCAGCCCCTCTGCTGGGTGAGAATACAGGAGCGGGGCTCTGCTGGTGGGCTGGCAGGAGCTCGTGCCCACTGTGCACTGTTCAGCACCAGGCAGGGGCTGGGGATCGCCCTGTCAGGATTGTGCGGGGGGATTAACCAGCCGCAGCCTTCGCTCCACAAGCAAATGCAGGGGTCTGGCAGCAGCCATAGCTTCCTCTCCTGCCCAGAAGGCAGCTGCCTGCACTGGCACTGGGAGTCCCAACGGGGCCCTGTGGGCTGCCTGCAGTGGGAGATGCTCTTCACTGCCTGGTGCTCGTGGCACAGCACCTCCTCTACTGTGGTGACTGCTACACCCCTGCAGTCTCTAATCTTGCAGCCCCACTCCTCAAGTAGTGGGTTCTCAATGCTCTGGGCACTCCAGGGTCAGTATCCTTTGTCTTGCTGGCAGCCAAGTCATCAAGCCACGGGCTGACATGTCCCCAAAAGGCTCTGCAGCATTGTGGTAAAGCTGGAACTGTGCTGCTTGGGCGATGCAGGGACCACCAAGAGAGCTGCCAATTTTTCACATCTCTTTTTCCATCATCAGCAGATTAAGCAGTGAGGAAACAGCCCAGAAGTGGCAGGGGCAGGTTTTGCCTCAGGGGAGATGTCCCAGGATGGGCTAAGACCCCTATCCCTGTTGCTCCCTTGGTAGACACAGGCTGTGGCTGCTGGGATGACCGTGGCTGGGCAGGGAGGAGTTTCCCCTCATTAGTGGTTTGGCAGCCTGGAGAGGCAGTTTTCTTCCACAGCCATGACTCCTTTTTCTCTGCAAAACGGAATAACAAACCAAAAACAAGGACCCAGATCATTGAAATGGGCTGTTTCTTGAAGCCTCCTTTGGCCAGAGTGGGCAGCTGGACAGGCAGGAGTGGCACCGGGGCTGGAGCTGGGGTACTGAGCTGGGTCATGCAGAGATTTGTTCCTCAGAGAGAAACACAAGTCATCCTGTAAAGATTTACTCCTAGTGGGAGAGGGCACGATCAGGGGATCTCCTCCTGCCTGGTCATGGCATTGGGCTGGTTGAGGTTGGACAACGTGACTTTGGCTCAGCACAGCCCATGAGATGGCCGGGCTGGTGCCACCCACCCATCCAGGAGGCTCAGGGGTCTGCTGTGGCAAGAATGGGACATGGCCAATCTGCATTGTGTGGGAGATCCTTCTTGCATTCAGAGCCAGCAGGAGGGAATGTGACCTCCAGACCTCTTCCACTCGTCAAGCCAATAACTCAGGAGATGGGCCACATCCCCTGGGAGCCACTGAGCTCCCTGGGCCTGTGTTGCAGCTGCTGGGAGAGGAACCCAGCCAGGTCCTGCATTTGGTCCTGGCCTTTCCCCTAGTCAACAAACACACCAGACCCAGACCTGGATTTCTTGGGGGTGAGGCCAGAATAACTTCCTTTGCTGCTGGGTAGTGTGGCAGAGGAATTTGGAGGGGATCCAGCCCCTGGCTTGGAGAAGCCACTGTGCCCATAGCCAGCAAAGAAAGTAGTGGTGTGTTTAGGAGTTCCATGTCTTCATCCCAACGAGTTCCTGCCTCTTGCACAGTGTGCCTTCAAGGTGTTTTTGCTGATACCCTGCTCTGTCAGGAGCTGTTTTGTGCCACAGGTGGATAACTTGGAGTTTGCAGCTCCTGTTGCATCTCCCCTAACTCTTCCCCACCACCAGCCCTTGTCAGCCATGCAGGGAAGGGTCTCTGAACTGTGTGTGACAGCCAGGTCTGCTGACAGGCAGGAACATTCCTGTCACCACAGGATGGTTTGTAAGAGGCCAGGGAAAGGCTGTACCCTGATTTCAACCTCTTCCGTCCAAAGTTCAGGCCTTTTCCCCATTTCCATGGTATTTCAGTCCTGCTGATGAGCAGTGAGGGATTGGTGTGGATGAGGCAACATGAAGTAATTGCTTCCCTGCCCTGCTCCCAGGATACTGCATCCATGGATATGGGGTGGGAAAATGGGTACAGGTTATGGACCAGACATGGGGGAGTTTCCCATCCCTTACCAGCCCTCCTAGCACAGGTGGTGCCGTGGCCGTGACACTGGTGGTGCCACTCACTCTTGTTGTTCTTCCTCCAGGGAGGAACCACTTCCCTCTCCCCAGAAGGATGGAGGTCCTGCAGCTCCTGCGCCTGCTCCTCACTACTGCCATGCTGGGCCTGTCCCAGACAGTGAACCCCTTCGTGGCCCAGCAGACACCCCCAGACCCTTGCTACGATGAGAGCGGCGCTCCTCGACGCTGCATCCCGGAGTTTGTCAATGCTGCCTTTGGGAAGGAGGTTCAGGCCTCCAGCACGTGCGGGAAGCCCCCGACGCGGCACTGCAATGCCTCGGACCCGCGCCGAGCCCACCCACCCGCCTACCTGACTGACCTCAACACTGCCTCCAACATGACCTGCTGGCGCTCGGAGACGCTCCACCACTCACCCCAGAACGTCACCCTCACCCTCTCCCTTGGCAAGAAGTTTGAGGTGGTCTATGTCAGCCTCCAGTTCTGCTCACCCCGGCCCGAGTCCACCGCCATCCTCAAGTCCATGGACTATGGCAAGACCTGGGTGCCCTACCAGTACTACTCCTCCCAGTGCCGCAAGATCTACGGCAAGCCCAGCAAAGCCACGGTCACCAAGCAGAACGAGCAGGAGGCCCTGTGCACCGATGGCCTCACCGACCTCTACCCGCTCACTGGGGGGCTCATTGCCTTCAGCACCCTCGACGGGCGGCCCTCGGCCCAGGACTTCGACAGCAGCCCCGTGCTCCAGGACTGGGTGACGGCCACTGATATCCGCGTGGTCTTCAGCCGCCCGCATCTCTTCCGTGACCTGGGAAGCCGGGACGCTGGCGAGGAGGAGGGGGGCACGGGCTCCACCCCCTACTACTACGCGGTGGGAGAGCTGCAGGTCGGCGGGCGCTGCAAGTGCAACGGGCACGCGGCGCGCTGCGTGAAGGACAAGGAGCAGAAGCTGGTGTGCGACTGCAAGCACAACACGGAGGGACCCGAGTGCGACCGCTGCAAGCCCTTCCACTATGACCGGCCCTGGCAGCGGGCCAGCGCCCGGGAGGCCAACGAGTGTCTGGGTAAGGCGTTTTTAAATGTTTTTGTTTTGGGGGGCTGAAATGCTAAAACAGGTCATCAGGGTAAGAAGTGATGGATGCTGAGCCAAAGCGATGGAGTGTGCTTGTCCAGAGATGTTGGAGAGCATCCCCTGTGCTGCAGGATTGGGAAAGGCTCAACCATCTACCTTGTTTCTGCTGCAGGTGTCCTGTAAGAGATGCGGTGGTTCCACTATGAGCCAAAGCACTAAAAGCCTCCCAAAAATCATTGGTGTCTTCCGGCCAGTCAGCAGACCTCGGTGCAGGATGCCCATCTGGGATTGTTTCCCTTGAGCAGCAAACCAGCTGCCTGTGGGCCAGAGGGGCAATTGCAGCGGCTCCCTGAGAGACGTGCTCGGGGACAGGGAGCAGGCAGAAAAACCTGGCAGAGGTTGAGATTCCCAATTTGAAATTTCATCCTTCATGTTCAGTCTGTGAGGTGGTTTTAGTTTGTCTGTCCTTGCAAAGGTCTCTCTATATATTGTTAAAAATATTGTCACCAAAATGAAACATTTCCAAAACATCAAACTGGTATTAGTTGGCTGTCCTGCTTGTAAATCTTTATGGGATTTTGGTGGAGACTTTTGCTTTTTGTCCTGGTTTGGGATGGGGCTGGGAGATGCCAGAGCCCTGTGAAGGTCTGGGAGAGGGAGGAACAGCCTTTCACTCCTCCTGGACCGGAGCCCAGGTCTCAGGGGGTGGTGGGAGGATGGAGACAAGGGAAAGCTGTACCATTAATCAGCCTCTGAAAGGCTCAGTGGATATGCCAGAGGTCAGAAGGACTTGTTAGTATTTGTGATCGATGTCTTGTTGAGAACCCAGCTGTCCGCTTCAATATATACATGTTACAGCAGATTTCTTGTAAGAATGGCTAAAAAGGCAATGGATTCAAAGCAAGTGCTGGAGCTGATGCTTTAAGCCGCCTCATGCCCTGTGGGAATGTGTCAGCCCTTGTGGTTTTCCACTTGTTTCAGAAAGATGGGTTTTGGAGCTCAGAAAAAGCCCTCCACTTTGCACCCTCCCAGGGCTGCTGCAGGTCAGGCAACGGAGGTGTCCAGCAGGTGTGTGAGCCCAAGGACCCAAGAAGGACCTCACCCCACTGGCTGCCCCCTTGTGCCCCCCACTGTGCACCTGCCTCACCATCACGTCCTCCAGTAAAGCAGTGCAATAGCAATGGAGGTGGCTCTGCTGGCACAAAAGGGGTTAAACCAGATGAGGCTCATTTTTGAGTAGCATCTGCAGGTTTTCTGTCCATCTCGGCCAGGGCGGGGTGAGGGTCCCTTGCTGTGAGCATCCTGCCCCCAGCTGCGTCACCCTTTTGGCAGATGGAGCTGAAAAGATAAACGAGGGAGGGAAGAGGAGGCGGGGCCGTAGCGCCATCCCTTCAAGCCCCCCTCCGACAGCCCCGCACACAAAGACCCTTCCCCGAGCTGCGTGTGAAAGTAGTTTTTTCCTGTTGATTCCCTCCCCTTTTTTTTCCCTTTCCCCCCTCGGGCTTTGTGCCCTCACTGAAGGGACCTGAAAGAGCTTCTCCATCACCCGCCTTCTTAGGGCTTAGCGGCTGAAAGCTGGATTAGCTCCCCGAGCCTTCCCCTCTGTGCCTTTCAACAATGACATCTCCCCAGCCAGCACGAACAGACGCAGCAATTAGCACCAATTAAAAGGAGAGGCTGCCCGGGAAGTTCCCTTTGCTCAGCCTGGGGGCTGCGGGGTTTCGGACTCTGTCCTGTGGTCAGACAGCGGTGATGCTGGCTGGCGGGGGTGGATGTCAGGCGTGGCTGCGGAGTGGGGAGGAAGAGGAGGAGTATGGGTGGATGCAGGAGCTTGGCAGCTCAGCGACAGCCCAGGGGCAGGGTGCGGAATCGCAGCGCCCTGAAAGGGGGTGAGAATGGATCCGTGGGATTGGTACAGCTTCAGGTCATGTTGGGATATGTCAGCTCTTGGCTCTGTGCTCCCCAGCGCTCTGCATGGGGGTTTGTCTCAGTCCAGTGTATGGGAGTCTCTGCCTGCTCCAACACGGGGACAAACTGATGTCCTACAGTATGGCACGGTGCTGGGACATCCACCCATGCAGCTGGAGGTGAGGACAAACATTTGTTGTTTCACCAGAATTTTTGCCTCTGGGAAGTGCACAGGTGAAGCAGCCAAGTACTCCCTGAGGTCTGAGCGCTGGCACAGGGCACAGCCCCGGCACGGCTGCTGTGGGGTGACTGTGGCGTTTGTGGGGACATCACTGTGCTGCAGTGTTGAGGGGGGTCAGCATGAGTTTGGCAAGCAGGGAGGTTTGGGACTGTCAAAGCCAGGACAGTGACAGTGGATTTGCCAAGCTGCTGGCTTGGCAAGAGGGCATGGTGCCAGCTTTGTGCTGCAGAGTGCATGGCCCCGTGCCTGGTCGTTGGAGACCGTCGGTCCACAGGCACGGGGGGCTCTCCTGACACACCGTAGGGGCTGCACATGCTGCAGGGAGCTTGCCCGGCCAGTATTGGGATGCTCTGTGTCCTGGCCTCTGCTGTGTCCAGGGCAGGGAAGAGGGATGCGTCCCCACTCATGTATCCCCCCCGCTTTTAGCCTGGGACAGGCCTTGTGAAGGATAATCCCAGCAGAGGAGCTGGCAGGAGCAGGATTGCCAGAATCCTGGGGACCCCCCCATCTTTCTCTCTGCAGACTTACACCTCCTCCTGCCCACCACTGCTGCCAGTTCCAGCCTGCACCCACGAGCTGCTGGGGGCAGGCCGGCCCCCAAACACCCGGCCCGGGGAAGGAGGGGAAGCGGATTAGCACGAGGCAGCCACTGGAAGTAATTGATGCACTCGCTGGTGATGCGGGAGCCCTTGTTCCCTTTGTGGCCGCCGCGGCAGGAGCACTCTGCGGAGCACCAGGACAATGTGCGGAGCTCGCTTTGATCCGGGGCCTCGGCGGGGAAGGGGCGGCGCTCTCCCGGGAAAACCTCGCAGGCTGCTCGGCGGGGATGTGGTGATCCAGCCGGGATGTCGGTGCCTGAAAACACCAATCTCCGGAGCGGTGGTGGGATTTGGAGGATCACATGTAATTCCCTTGTGCCCTGTGCCCCTTCCTGTACGTTTTCCCCTTCCCTTGGGAATTCCCCTGGCAGGATTTTCTGCACCTGCTCCCTAGTAGACGTGGTGGAAACCAGTGAGTAACCAGCAGCACCGGCCACGATCCTTTCCTGGGGAGAGCAGGGGGAAAGCGATGGCTTTGGGGGGTGGGCAAGCCGACAGCACGGCCCCGCCAGCCCTGCCTGAGCACCCCCAGCCCCGAGCACAGTATCGCGGCGCAGCTGGAGCGCAGGGGAAGGCAACCCCGGCAGAGGAGATTTACACTCCTCTGACCATCCTGAGTCCTGCTCCTCCCGGGATGGGGCTGGAGTGCCTCAGCCTCGTCCCTCACAGCCCCTTGGAGAGGGTTCGCTCCTGCCTCTCATCCTCCTTCCTGGCAGCAGCAGAGCGAGCCCTTCTCTCCCAGCCTTCCTCAAGATTGAAAGGCAGTGTGAATGAGAGGAAAGGGGCTGTTCTGGTCTCGGCTAACGTGGAAGTGAGAGGTGCAGTCGCATCCTGCCCTGTGTCCCAACCGGGCTCTCCTCCAGCTAAAGCAGGGCGTAGCTCAAATCTACTGCGGGTTGGCAGCAGCAGCCGGTCTAGGGTTTCGCTGATCCGGCTGCCTTCCCTAATTATTCCCAGGGAACTTGTAGGGGCGGTGAGCCTCGCTCCTGCCCTGTGGGCTCCGCTGCCTGCCCCACGTGTGCCTTGGTGCGTGGCGCTGCCTGTCCCGTGCCAGGGTCTCCGTCCCAAAGCCCCTCGTGCTGTCATTCCAGGCTCCTACATCTGCAGCAGCCTGGAGGAGGAGAGGGTTTGGGGTGGCCAGGACCTGGGAAGGGGTTTGAACACCATCAAAAGGGAGACAAAAGATTGCTCCATTGCAAGGTGTCAACGTTTAATTAGTCTATTATTGCAAATTATTAGATCTTGTGATTGTTTAATTGATCATATGATTGTTTAATTGGGCATACTGTACAAGGGCGGAAGCGAGCTACCAGGTAATTAGCCCCAAACTGTGCAATTAAATTCTTATTAATACCCCAAACAGCAGGGAACATTCAAGCCTTTAATTAGTGATTAACGGGAGACAGGCAGAGCTTACAACTGCCTCGGCACTGAGGAACAGTGAGAGTATTTAGCTGGGTAAGAGGGGGACCTGTCTACCTCGATTAGCTCCGGATGGCTGCGCCAGGGGGTGAGGGGATTGCCATGCATGTTGCTGTGGCCCTGTCCCTGAGTGGGGACAGCCACCCAAGCCGGGGTGGCCAAGCCCAGCCAGGTCCCCCTGTTGGTTCTGGAATCCCAGCTTGGCAATTACCGACACCAGCCCAGAGCAGGCGGCACAGCTGCCTGAAGGAGAGGGGATGATGCTGGGCCACCAGGGGAGATTTCTTCCCCCAACCCAGCTCCCGGGGGAATCAGAGGGTCCGCAGCATGTTCCAAGGGACAGGTGGCCCTGGGGTAGATCAGGATGCGCCAGGGTCAATGATGCCAGGAAAAGGCCCTTCCAGTTACTCTCTCACCAATTTAACTGGAGGCAGAGAGGGACTTGCACGGAGGGTAGCAAATCATTTACCCAACAGTTCTCCACTGCCCATCACCTCCCCTCTGGGCTGCGAGCCCCTCCCCTTCCCCAGAGGATGCTGGGGGCATTCCAAGAGGGACACAGAACTGCCCTTTCGGATGACCCACTTGCCTTTCAGTGCTGCAAGGGGAAAACAAGGCTCCTCTCCTCCCAAAAATTGCTCCTTTGCCACAGTTCTGCAGCAAAAACCATCTTGTCTTGTCCCTGTCCCGTTATCTGGAGAATACAAGAGCACCATGGCTGTCAGGATGCTTCACTGTGTCTCTTCCAGCCCTGGCAAAGCCTGTTTGAATGTCAACATCCCCAGTTTAACAGCATCCTGTGCTACCTGGGGCCTTGGGCAGTATTTGCTGCTTTCTCTCCACACGCCACAACCCAGAATTTGCCTTAAAAATCCCTATTTTCCACTGTCACCAGGGAAAAAGAAAATAGCTCAAAAGAAGCAAGCCCCTGAAGGTGCCTACGGCCACACTGGGTGTTATTTTGATGCCTGCCATGTGATTTCTCACTAATCTCATAACTTGGGGGATCTCTGGGGGCAGCCGAGGTTTGAGTGTGCTGGCACTAACCTTCTGCTCAGCTCAAGCCTCAAAAAAACCTCTTTTTTACGGTTGGGGTTTGCTCTTTCTCCCCGCAGCGTGCCCGTGGCCGGAGTGCTGGGGCGCCGTTTGATCTGTGCGGGGTGAAGCTCCCACTGGCCCCGCTGGCTGTGGGGAGGCAACTTCACACGGCTGCCAGGCCAGGCCCAGGCAGTTAAATCCAGGCTGACACATTAATGAATTTCACAGCACGCCTGGAAAAGCTCTCACCCAACCTCAATTTACCAGCACAGGGAGGGGGCCGGGGCTGGGGGAGCAGGGGGCCACGTTTTGCCGAAGGAAATCTTGTTCCCATTATCTTTTTGCAAGAGTGTTAAGCTGGAATGGGCAGTGCTTTGCCTTTTTATCTCGCACACGTGGAATTGGCCAGGAGGGCCGTGTGCTTCCCGGGGCTAATTTGTGTGTGTACATGTAAGGGTGTGCAGATGTTTCTGCACACGTCTGTGTGTGCCTGCCTGTGGGCACACGAACGGCGCTGGGGGTATTTTGGTGCACATCTGTGTGCACACGCGCTCGCGTGTGTGTTTGTGTGCATGCGTGCTTGTGCGTGCACACGCAGGGATGTGAGCACGCAGGGGCTGCTGCGTGGGCTTCTCTGTGCACACAAGACAGAGCCGTAAACACAAAGAGCTGGGAGCTCGGTTGCAAGGGGAGGGCTCTCACGCAGCTTGGCATAAGGTGGGTGGTCCTGCTGGAAGGCCGGGTGGGCTCTGTCAGCAGAGCCAGCTGCCAGGGAAGGGGCAGGGAGGACAATAGGGCTGCAAGTGCCCAGCTGGCACTGCCAAATGCCCCAGCTGCAGCCCTCCATCCCACACTTGCTTGCCTTCAGCCGAGTGGTGCCAGTTCCTTTCTCCTCTGCCCTGACCTCATGGCGCCAGCCCCACGGGGTGGTGGATGCTGCACATCTGGATGGCACGTTGGGATGACCTGTGCTGTGCTGTGTCCATCCCAATCCCGGCACAACCCCCCACTGCAGGGGGGGACACCAGGGCAGCTCCAGCCCTCCCAGAGGGTCGCGAGTTTCACCCTCAGCCCTCGCCCTCTCCGCTTCCCTCACAGCCTGCAACTGCAACCTGCAC
>WAAG01072860.1:0-11412 GCA_013390105.1 Tichodroma muraria
TTCTTCACTGAAAGAGTGATTGGACAATGGAACCATCTGCCCAGGGATGCGGTGGAGTCACCGTCCCTGGATGTGTTTAAAAAAAGACTGGACGTGCCATGGTTTAGTTGATGAGGAGGGGTTAGGTCATACATTGGACTTGATGATCTCAAAGGTCTTTTCCAGCCTAGTTCATTCTGTGATTCTGTGGTTCTGTTCTGATGTTAGCAGTGTCAAAGGTTGGAGGAGATGCTGATAAAGCATTTCTTTAAAAATCCTTTTAGCAAACATATGGATAAATGGCCATAACAAACAGACTATGGAGCCCCTTGCATACTGTAAACAGAAAACAAAGAGGGATCCAAAAGAAGCAATTACCTCACTATCTGCAGTAACTAAAATCAGTCTGGGTCATACCAACTCCCCAGTTTGGAAGGCTGGTGGGTGTTGGGGGCACTGCTGGCAATGGGGCCCAGAGAGAATGCCTGGATGCAAGGCTCAAATAATACAAACCCAGGTAACTGCTGTCTGTAAGCAAAAAGTTTAACCCCAGAGCTGTCTGAGGAAAGGCACAACATTGACAGACAGATATAGCACAGTTGTCTCTGAAACCCTAACAGTGCTTGAGGAGTCTTGTGTGTCAGGCAGTTTGCATGAGGGACATCAGACAGCCTTGAAATTGAGCCCAATGTTCACATTTGAACTGTGCTGGAATACAAGCCTTGATGTCTATGTTTGAAATGTTAGTGTATGCTGCCATTTAGTCTATTCTCTTGGAGTCTTTAATTGTGTAGATAAAATATATTGTTCAGAGCTGCAGTATTTGTTGTCTTCTTTTTGACACTGATTCATTTAGAAAGGACACTCTGTTGTTAAACTGGCCATTTCCAAATTATGGGATTTCATGATTTGTATCTCAAGTAAGTTCCTAGACATGATCTTCCTTCAAGCCTTTCATTCTTTCAAAACAATGTTTCTAAGTTACTGGGAAAATCAGGAAATTGTCCAGTATCTTTGCTTATACTATATCTGAATGTGCATCCTGAGGTGCAGTGCATAATGGTAGATATTTTTCTGTTGTGTTTTAATTTTGGTTTTGCCTCATTTTCATTACATCTGCAAGTTTTCAAGGTAAGAACTGTTTTTTAAAAAACCATTCATATTGCAGAAGATGCACAAAACCAAGATACTGTTCCCTGGTCATTGCAAGCTATAGAGTTAGAGCAAGAATTCATTAATCCAGTGCTCTGCCCTCTAAATTATTCTATCTCTTGTAATTCCCTATATGTTAGCAATTTCCCATCTGCCCTCCCCAAAATATTATGCAACTTCTGGAAGAAGTTTCTGCTGTGGCAGAGTAGTCCAATGAAGGCATATTCAAGAGTTCTTGCATGTTCCGAAGTAGATGCTAAATGGGCTGGGAACTGGCAGACTGAGCAGAGCAACATTCCAGGATTTTCTGTAAGAGAAGATCCTGACCTTCTGTCCTGACCACGCTATTGTGTGTGATCTCTTGCACAAATTCAAATCAATTTCCCCAACATTTTTTTTCTGTTCAAACTAATATTCAGATTTAGTGCTTGTCTTCCCTGAAGTCAGCTCTCAAACAGATTTACAGGAGCATGTAAGATCACATCAGGCACAGACCTAAAGCTCCCTCTGAGTGCATATATTGATTTTGTTCACTGTATGTCTTCAGAAGGATTAGTTTCTCTTGCATTTCTGGACTGAAGTTAACCTATTACGGTAAAATATGACTGTAAAGCAACTTGACTTCAGGTCCCAGCTGTTGGGAAAACCCAACTTGTGTTTAAACATAGACTAAACTATGATGCTTAGAATAGCACCCATAAAAGAAGCAGACTGAATGAACTGTATTTACAGTGTCTGTGACTATAACCAGTTAGAAATATTGCTAATCTTGGCATGCAGGTGAGTCCAAAGTACAAATATATTTCCAGTTAATTTCAAGGTACTACATTCAGTTTCTGAGAAAAAGACCTGTTAAATATCTGCTTAGTTGCATGTGGGGAATATATGTAGTGAATAACAAACTGTATTATATACAAAGTAATGAAGCTTTTTGGTGCTAATAAATGATATGACTTAACAGAGGTTCTCAGTCACAGGGATGAAGTGGATATGCTGCTTTGGCCTGTAGGGCATGGTGGCTGCACACTCTGCAAGGGCATGGCTCATTCTGTGGATGAGGGCAGGGCGGTCACTTCAGATGTGTGTTCCTGGGGCCCACAGTGAGGGGAGTGGGCTGTGTTGCTCATAGTGATGGCTGTGAATGATGTGCAAGAAGATCTGTTGTCTGAAATAGGCGCCAACAAATTTCCTTGTCACCTACCAGGATGGTGACCCTGCCACCCCATGACAAGCACAAATGGTATCCTATGTTAGGAAAGGTTACCAAGGAAAGTTGCATGAAATAAGAATTTCAAAGGCAAAACGTTTTTTGTGGTCACTGCTGTGACTAACAGGGCTTCTATGTAGTAATTTAAAAACAAGCTGAGGATTTGCCTGTGGGGGGGGAATGACAAAGGATCCTTGCAAGGTGGCAACAGCCCAGAACAAATTTCCAGCAGAAGTTTCGAGCAAACCTAAAATGTGAATTCATGGTGTGCTCAGGTGGACTTTATATAACAACTAAATAATAGGTATATGCTTGTAAGTCACTATATTTGTCCTGTCTGCACACACTGAAAAGCCCAAAAGTGTGGTTAAAAAAAGGCTCAAGCAAACAAGTCACGAAACAGAGTACAGCAAAGTGCTTTGGACCCCTGAATCCTGCCAGAAATACACCTCAGAATAACAGGATCAATTTTGTTGCTGGCCTCTGCTGGCTGCTTCGTTCACCACACATGGTCATGATGTTGGCTGGAGCTGGGAGTGGCCAGACTAAAGCCTTGCTAAAGAGAAGACAGAGGCATTACACTGGCCTTGTCTAGGTTCTAAGCTGGCAGACTATAAGAGAGCGAGCTGGGCAGGGTGCTGGGAGTCCCCATGATGGCTGTCACTTTCTGACTCTGGGAATGACTTCCTTCTGCTTAATTTCTGTTCCTACACCTCTGTAAACATCTGTAGGTGCTACATACTTTCCACATTGCAGCCAGCTAGACTCATAAGGCAATATGAACTGGGGAAGTGTTGAAAAATGGCCAGTTTCCTCCTTCCAGCTGTGCCCTTTGCTCTGAGCACTGAGGTTCACTGCAGTTGCTGCTGCACTGGGCACAGAGGCCCCTTGTCACTACTCCAACAGCTCCATCAACACAGGATGGCTGGCTACAGTCCAACCAGAAGTCCTTCCATTTCTCTTGGAGCATCTATGTCACTGAGGGAAGTTATGAGCTCATTAACTCCTATGCAACTCTAGTTTTTCTATTAAAAAAAAAATAACAAAACCAAATAACAAAGCCAAGTCTGCTTGTGACTGGGAAAAAAAAAAAAAAAAAAAAGAGGAAGAAAGAAAAACAAACCCAAAACCTCACTTTGCAGCTTTTTCCAAAATATCTTTAAATTGTCTGGAGTGACTCACTGACTCTGCTACACATCAAGAGATCTAAAGATACTCTTTAAAATAAAACTAGAGAGATGAATATTAATTCTTTTTCAGCCTCAGCTCCAAATGTATTTATGGCTTAGTGTTCTGGGTTGAGCCTGTTATAAATCAACAAGAGAACCTATGCTTAAGAAACTACAGGATGATTAAAATAGCCATCTCCTTCTGTGGTGCTCCGTGCAGAAGCTCAAGGCAGGCTGTGCTCCAAGTACTATTTTATTATCTTTGGAGACATAAAAAGCTTGCTTGGTTGGTCTGGCTGGTAAACACTTTGCCAGTCATATGTTGGTTTTAAAAGCCAATGTGAAAGAAGTCAGTGTTGTAGTTTTCCAGAAATGTAAATCCTACATAGTGACTGCAAAAGCCATGGAGTTAGGAGTGGGGAGAAAGAGAAATGGGAACCAGTTTTTTGCATGAAAGTGTGAAAAAGTTTTAACTTAAATATATTCTGCTTACGTTTTAATAATATGTCCTCAAAATCTTTCAAAATATTAATTGTCATCCAGGAAGGCAGGGAGTCCCCATCTGCTGGCCTGTGTTCCCTTTGGGAAGGGAGTGCACTCTGGGATTTTTAAGTAACTCTGGGATTTTTAATAGGAGTTTTTCCATATTATATACATTTCCACATTTTCCACAAATCTGTCCAGATGATGGCACGTCAGATGGATTTCTTAATTTCACTTTTCATCTCAGCCCTTAGTGATGCATCTTCACAACCCCTGACAACTTGTAGTCAGCTGAGTAAATATAATCTCAAACTACTGAAATGTTTGTAGGTGTCTCTGAGAACAAAATAATTTGTAAACACTGTAAGCCAACAACAGATACAAAAGTTACACAGTGCAAATCCTTGCAGGAAGAAGTTTGCAGGTAGTCTTAAGTCCTACATTCCTTGTACATGGATACCTTGTGGTTTAATATAGCTAATGTTTATACAGCACCATCAACAGTATCTGCTCCTTTTCCCATGACAAGATGATGGACAGTTCTCTCTGTAGGAGCAGCCAGGGGTGACTCTGGGCATTGGCAAAAGAGCTGCTTGGAAAAGCAGCCTGCTGGCAGCAGAACTGCCCGTACCCCAGCCAGCCAGGCTGGCTCTGGCTATGGTTGGTGTTCAGTCAGGAGGAGGGAGGTATGGCAGGATAGGTATGGCAAAGTTTGGGGTCAGCCTGACCGGCGGCCCAGTAACTTGGGAGTGTTTGGAGCTTGGCAAGACTGCTTTCAAAGATTTAGTTCTGCTCAGAGGACGTCCCGACAAGCTTCTTGTTTCAGAACAAGATGAACATCTCCGTCTCCCTTGATATTTTGCTGTCTCAAGTTCCAGCTAGAGCAGAAACATTTCAGAAGGCCTTGCTCAGTCCCTGAATTCACAAATGTTAAGTGAAGGGAGTGAGGAAAGGAAATCTCTACCAATGGTCTCCTATTTCACAATTCAGATTGCTACTCAACATTGTGAATAACTGGGCCTGGAGAGTAACATAATAACAAATAATGTAATCCTAGTGACATGGCAAGAAAATTCCTGTTTCCCTGGTAATGAGCTGATCTCCAAACAGGACAAAATATGCCATTTTGCTAACAGAAGTCTCATTCAACTTAGTTATCAGTGAAGTGTGTATGCTGTCGTTGTGTATAGTGGCAAGTTTTTCCAGGGATACTTTGGAAAAGCAGGGATTGCTTTGGAGTCAAAACGCTTCAGAACCAAAATACTTTGAGAAGCTAGCACCTTTTGTGTTAGCATTTACAGTTCTATGTGGACAGTAAAGTAGAACCAAGATCTAATATGTGTACAGTACAGCACAAAATTCCTTGTACAAAACTGGAAGGAAGTATGTGCAGCAGAGAGACAGGTGGGATGCCTTTGCAGTTTACAGCAAACAAAGAAGCAGAAATAGCTTGTACAGTATTTTGACTATCAATAGTCTTGTTCAATATAGCAGAAAAGTGATATTTGTGTAGAATTGCAGTTTCACAGATACATAAGGTACTTTTACTGTAGTAATATTCTACAGATATAATTAGTACATACAATTAGATATTATGACAGAGGTTAGAGGTGAAAAAAAATCATTTTAGATCACCCAGTTCATCTTGGGACTTTCCATTTGTCAGTGTTTGAGATGGGAGTTCAGAAATTAATTTAAATATTTCTTTTACAATGGTTTATTAGCATGTTCTTTTTTCACTGGCAAGTAGATTTTGCTTTCTGTTTCCTAAATGTTATCTGAAATAGTATACTTCTATATCATTTCATTATCTTCCCAATCCTGCCAGATTATTACCAGAGTAATATTTCTTTCATTTTTTCTGTCTGGATTATTGCCTGTTGTCCTTAGATTTGTTAATTAACTAGTCATAGTGGTGAAATTGATGTCATTTAAACATGCAGTACTTGTGACTTAGAAATGGCTTTGGGTTTGCCCCTTGTGACACAAGAAATAGTACCAGCGAGTTTTAGGTTCTAGAGTTACTTAAGCGCTTTTGAACAGTTTTCCCTTTCTTGATCAAATGGATGAGCTGGTCCCAACTATGACGTTCTCCAGGCAAATAGTTTCTACTAGGTTTTCTTTCAACAGGATGGTTGGAAGTTCTTTTCCGTGCTCTGATACAGTATGTAAGCTGAGCTGCCTATTGTTTTTTAAAAGATACCTGTACTTCTCTCATTTGCCAAAAATTAATGAGTAAATTACATTCAGGTGTGATGAAGAAGGACGTAGTTATATTGGCTATAAAATGTTCTATTCTGATGGGATGAAATAAAGTCTGCTGATCTCTAAAGAAGCTTAAGCAGAAGTACAGAATCATTATTTTCAAGACTGCCTTTGGGAATAATGTAATACAAAGTTTACATAACAACTACAGTAAAAGCTAAATGCCAGTGACATGATTTAGTGCTTCTGGATGTCACCCTGATGCACTTGCATTATTGACCAGGCTCTGGAGGACAGTAAACAATTGATGAAGCTGGTGTTGAAAGCTGACAGACATATGAGAACTTTCAAACATTTGTTTAAAGCATGAATTAAAAATAACTCTTTGCCTGTACGAATAATACCTTATGTTAAAACCATTCCATTTATTTGTACCATTTGTTCATCACATCTTCATTGGTTTGATCAAAAAAAACCCACCACAGAGATTACTCACATTCACCTTTATTTATCCCCTTACATTGTGCCTGAGCTGGGATACTGCAGAACAGGCAAAGTTTGGGGCAGAATTTAAGCACTGCCTTTTTTTGTTCAATTAGATGCTTCTGGAAACCTTGAAAAAGTGATGTAAAATTAGTATAGGCTCTTAGAAATTAAAGAAATTATATCTCAGTTACATATTTGAATAATACTTAAAAAAATAAACACAATCTTCTGTTCCAATGGAATTTGTATCAGCCCACTGCCATTTGTACTGCCAAAGTCAATCTTATTTCCCACAGGAAGCAACTCATTAAGAAATGAGTCTCCGTCTTACTGGAGAGGACCATAAATCCCGTGGCAGTAAATGTCCCGGGAAGATCTTGCCGTGCCGGTGAGAGCAGGGAGAGCGCAGAACTCGTCCTTCGGCCCCGGAACTTTTGCTCCATGCCTTGTGTCACACCGCCCTCAAGGGGTGTGCTCGGCAGTGTCCTGGGCGAGCCGGGAACCGAGTCCTGCCCACTTACACGCTTCCGTCCCAGGCTCTGAATTTTGTCACAGGTGCTTGCTCTGGCCATTTGCCTACTTTTAAATTCTTTGCCCTTCATCTTGGAGATCTTGTACCTTAGAGAAGAATCTTGAACCTTGTAAAAGGAGGTGCTTGTATTATTATGATCAAATCTGAAAAAGCATGTGAGCTTTATGTACAGATACCATACAGGAAATGGAAATAGATTTGTTAATGAGACAACATGCCAGCAGAAATGTGCTTGTGGTATTTAGCATGCTGGAATTTAGTTTCACACACAGCTGCCTGCAGCTAAGCCTCTGTCCACTGCAGGTGGCATGGAACACACACAACTGCTTGGCCAACTTCAGTAGAGGTTTTATTAAGCTGAGACCTTATGTCACAACTCACCTATATTCTGATGCTTTCTATTGATATTTTACCTGCCAGCATCTGCCTCACAGTTGCATCTGCACCAAGTAAAGGACTCACTTCCTTATGCTGGGCTTCTGTGGTCTGCATCACTATTGCCATCATACCTGAATGTTTCAGTGACATACCTTTGGGAAATTAGAGGTGAAAGCCCAATCTATCAAGTTGCTACTAGGTCTCAACTGGCGTGTAGCGTGTTCAGAGTGGTCACTGCGAGAGGCTGTGTGGACCTTAGTTGTCACTTGGGGTTAAATCCAGTACTCAGAGCAAAAAGCTTATTAATACTCATTTCAGCTGAGTGTTCAAGGCATCAGCCAATCTCCCTCATTCTGAATGAGAAGCATGCCATGGGAGATGATGTTCTTTCTATCTTTATGCATTTAATCTAGAAGTGGAGGATGGACTGTCTGGCAAAGACTGAACTATAGTTCTTCAGGTCAGCATTCTACACTTCTACAGCATCATCCCATCTTCATTCCATGCTCTCCAATTTCCACAGCAAATGTGGAAGTCATCTGAGGCAACAATCTGCTTCACTTGATCCACTGAGTGATGTTCATCTAGTGGCTTTTAAGGAAGCCAAGAGTACAAGGAAAAATGCTGCTACTGCATCATTAGACCATATGATAATACATACTCATGGCAGGCAATGTTTTCAATGTTTTCAAATATTTAACACCACCAGTTTTATTTCTAAGTAATACAGCAGAACAAAAGAACTTTCCATGCAAACTTCCCCACTGACACTGTAAATTCTTAGTATATATGCAAGATATCAATTCGGTCCCAAATTCTAAATTCAAATGCTCTCAGGTGGAGCCTATAGCATAGATGGATGACTACATATATATCCCAGAAGAGGATGTTGTGTGAAATATCTGTTGTAGGAGAAATGATGATGTGCTATATTAAATATAAATTTCTAATATACAGTGCTAAATCACAAGCTCCTGTTCTGCACTGATTGCACCCATTATGAGCATGCCTGCAGGATTTATATTAGCCACCATCTAAAGTACTCTGATCTGAGGAAGGATGGGAGCAAGAGGTGAGACTCTGGTTCCAAATCAAGTGATTTGTACTGAAGAAATCTTACTGAAAAAGCTAACCAAAAAGGAAAATTATACCCAGAGCTCCTACTCCAGTTTTTCTCTGCACTCAACATGTACACTTCCCTGCAAGCCACTTAAAACTACCCTTGTAAGCAAAGCTTTTGAGATCTAAGTCCTGAGAGTTGCATTAGTGATCAATTATTTTTCAGTAGGCAAAGAGGCTGCATTACAAGCATGCTTATACTAGTCCTTATGCATCCTCACATATGTGATAACTGCTATGCATCATGACTCCCCAACAGATAAAATCATCCTTACTTAAGTACTTATCCTGGCAGCTAGAGATAAAAAAAATTAAAAGCTACCACATTTGCTGTGGGCATGGCAACTAAAACAAAGAAATGAGCACATTTTTGCATAGAATTACACTGTTCAAAGATTCATTGAATGACTGTCAACCCACAAATGAAAAAAGAAAGAAAACTCTATTATTATCTTGCAAAGGAACAAGGCGTAAAGTCAGTAATAACAGTGCTAAAGTGAAAGTAGAGAAACAAAAGCATATAAATGTGTTTATTTTACCATATTTATTCTTGTTAATATATTGTTTCCTTACTTTGAAAGACTAAATATACTGCTAACATAATCCACACAGAGGTAAGAGCAGACTGTTTTGGTTAAACTCTGGTCTATACTGCTTGGAGAAGGCCAAGTGGTGCTGGTTCAAGGGGAAAGTGAGAAGAGCAGATCTAACTGAGGTTTCTTACTCATTGTGTGTAAGGATGGATGGGGCACAACACAAGGATTAAATGTATGCAGTGGTTAGAAAAAACAGCAACTGCAATCAAACTACTGCTTTAATTTAATGTATTGTCTTCATTATACATTGTTGCAGAGGGTGCAGAGTAAACAAAAGGCCCCTTTGGCTAATGCAAAGCATGCTAACATGACCACCTTTTTAAAAGCTCCTTAAATTTGTACAAGTAATTATTAGATGTATATCAAGGCTTGTGTGTTGTATGAAGCAAATTTAAATATTGTTTTCCCAGTTAATTTTTTCTCTATTTGTATTTTCTTGTTCGAAAATTATACAAATATATGCTTTCTGTATAATCTGTAAAGTATACGATGGGAATGTTACTTACTTAATAGATCAAATATTACAAGTTTGAAGGATGGGGGATATGCGAGGAAGATCTATGGTTTTGTGTCAAGGTAACATTTGCAGCCATTTAATTCACGGTTTGGTATCTATGACCTAATGCTGCTTCCAGCTACACAGCTAGAAATGCAAACTAATTCCATAGAGTGTAGTCCATGTAGTTTCTGATGCTGTGAAGAATTGGATCTTTCACGCTCTGAGTTTTTCCTCCATTGCATAAACACAGTGGAAAAGAACAAAGAGTAAAGAATGGTGTTTTGCCAAGGAGATTAGTGACCACCAGGACATCTTTGATATGAATATTTAAAGTATCTCATCTGAAAATCCATACAGAACTGTCAGTTTCTAAAATATTCTTCCATGAAATAGT
Organism: Tichodroma muraria; assembly: GCA_013390105.1. NCBI lineage: Eukaryota > Metazoa > Chordata > Aves > Passeriformes > Sittidae > Tichodroma > Tichodroma muraria. The sequence continues at coordinate 10,200 of WAAG01072860.1, forward strand.
GCAGTGCCACATAAAATACACAGAGATAGATGCTTTCTGTGTCTACACAAAGGTCACACAACAGGCAAAACCAGTAGCAAAACACTGTTTCTCACATTAGTTATGGTAAGAGAAGGGGTCTAAAACTCCTAATATGCGGCAGTTGTCACAGTTCCTTAGACTAAAAATATCCCCACTTTTAAATAGGAAAATAAAAAGGAATAGGAAATAAAGTCCCCAAAAATCCTGGTGGACTTTATTTGCTCTATTTGAAAAGGAACTGCATATTGGTATTGCAAATTACTGAGTGATAGAACTGTTATTCTGCATCGTCTGGTAAAGCTGTAACACAACATTTGTACTTTTATAACCACTTAAAGGTTACAGTCATAGACTAGGAAATTCCATAACAAGCTAAATTTGAGGCCAGGTAACTCTTTAAAAAAACCCCGGCACGTACCTCAGGCCGTGCATCTTACAGAACAGGACACAGGATGACAGGCTGGACATGAGCCGGCAATCGGTGCATGCAACCCAGAAAGGCAGAGGCGTCCTGGGCTGCAGGGGAGGGGGATTCTGCCGCACTCGGGTGAGTCCTCACCTGCAAGAGCTGCCTCCAGCTCTGGGGGCCCAGCACAGGAAAAGTGTGGAGCTGCTGGAGTGAGTCCGGAGAAGGCCACCAAGTTGATCAGAGGGGTGGAGCAGCTCTGCTGTGAGGAAAGGCTGAGAGAAATGGGGATCGTTCAGCCAGGGGAAGACAAGCTTCAGGGTGACCTAACTGTGGCCTCCCAGTACCTGACGAGAACTTACAGGAAAGATGGGACATGACTATGACAGAGCATGAGGTGATAAACGACAAGTGGGAATGGGTTCAGATTGAAAGAGATCAGGTTTAGATTAGCTATTAGGATATTCTTTACTGTGAGGGTGGTGAAGCACTGTCACAGGTTGCCCAGAGAAGCTGTGGATGCCCCATCCCTGGAAGTGTTGAAGGCCAGGCTGGTTAGGGCCTAGAGCAACCTGTTCTAGTGGAAGGGGCTGGAAGCGGATGCTCTTCCAGGTCCTTCCACTTCACAGCGCTCTCCGAGCTCCGGTGGTCGCTGCCCGCCGCGCCAGGCCGGGCCAGGCCGGGCCGCGCCGCTGTCCTGGGAGCCGGCTACCCGCAAAGCCCGGCGGGTGGGGAGCGGCGCACGGAGCGGACGGCAGGGAGGGCGGCTGCCCACAAAGCCCGGCC
>WAAG01072863.1:0-12180 GCA_013390105.1 Tichodroma muraria
ACTCACTTTTTTGCACCTCAGAATAGATGTTTCAGTTAACCTTATACAAAATTACAGCACTTTGTAATGAAATAAAATAAAGATATGTAGCATATTTTAAAAAATACCTATGCATTACAGCACCTGAATACTTTTGGGAATGATTTAATATTTTGCTATACTTAGATCAGACAGGTATTTTCAGAGAAAATAAAGAACAAACCTAAGTCAAATCCATCTGTGGCAAATATATATTTTTTTTCCTTGGAAATATGATCTGTTTTCTTGTATTCTTTTTGAAAAAAAAATGAAGGGGAATGTCTAGAAATTAATTGAGCAACAGGAAGAATAACAGAACAGGGGCAATTTAATAACAAAATAGAGAAAACTGTTACAAGTCTTTGGAAAAGTAAGAAAAGCATGTCGTTTGGAAATCTGACCTTACAGTATCAGCTTTTGGTATCTATTTGTATCCTTTATGATGGTAACCTTTTAGATGAATATTCACCAATCATTCCTACAGACAGCCTTAAGTCCTATAATTGATTGTCCCTAAACTAATCAAATGGAGTTTCTTTGGATAGATCTATTTAAATTTAACTGGCCTATATTCAGGTTACAGTAGAAGGACAAGAACAATTACATATTTCAGTTTTGCCATGTTTTCCTTCCCTTACTATGAATTAGTGGCTGCATTAGGTACAGCATTTACCCAGCTAGTGGAAAATGGCAGTGCTGTAGAATCCTCCATATTTATGGCCAGACATTGAGTGTATGTCTGTCCTGCTGACCATACATGTGGTCAGCAGGCAATACTAAAGAGCATTTCAGTTGAAATGTTGCAGCAGAAGATTGACTTCTGAAATGCATAACAGAGAATAAAATTTCTCTGTTGAAGGAAATCTACAACAAAATAGCATTTTGCAGAATGTAAGGGGCCTTGCTAACAATGTATTTTAGGAAACTTTTGTATAAATAATATTTTAATAGTTCCTCCTTTAGGTAAAAAAAAAAAAACAAAAAAAAACAACAAAAAAAAAAACCCAAAAAACCAAAAAAAACCACAAAAACCAGCAGCCAAATAGGGCATATAATTGCTTTATTAACAGATTCCTCCTTTGTTTTTTTTGTTTAGGAAGAGCCCTTTGTCATGGTGTCTGAAAATGTTCTGGGAAAACCAAAGAAGTATCAGGGCTTTTCAATAGATGTGTTGGAAGCCTTGGCCACTTACCTCGGCTTTAAATATGAAATTTATGTAGCACCAGATCACAAATATGGGAGTCCTCAGGATGATGGGTCATGGAACGGCCTGATAGGAGAACTGGTGTTTAAGGTAAGGTCACAATTAACAATTTACTAAGTAATAATGTGTGATAAATGTGTGATGAAGTTAATAAATATGTGTTACGTTCTGTTTGCATTAGCCAGTAACCTTTTTTACAGGTAATTGGTATCATTTTGTTTATTGCACTTTGCCAGCATTGGAATAGTGTGCATCGGGCAGCATGGTGAAAGCTGGAAATTATACTTGTAAGTAATTGCTTAAGAAGCAGGGCAATCTCTTTTTTTTCGACCAAAGTAAAATCTAAATTTAATCAAATAATGGGATGCACAGCATCCTAATTAGTTTGGCAAGACCTGACACAAATGAGATGAAGAGGCCGCTCAAAAGAGGAAATTTGGTGTTGCAGTAATTAGCGATACATTACATAAATAATGTACAGCACTTGTAAAAATGTTGTGATGAATACATGAAGTATATAATCAACATAAAATGTTATATTGATATATAATAACGCATTATGTAGATGTATGAATCAAGAGTAATATATTATCTATTCTGTAATTAATAAGCCATTCAGTCTACTTAATTTGACATTAATTGTTCAATATTATGTCATAAATAAATTGAACCAAATGCATATGCAATGTTTTTTTTTTTTTTCTTTTTGCCCACTCCTCGAATCTTATCTGTTTGGAGTTTCTCCCATTGAGAGAGAAAAGACTAGGCAGACTCTATTCTGCTGGAGCCTCATTTGTACTGTAAATATATGTATTTTATTTTCTCTAATATTTTAACATGTGGGGTAGCTTTTACAGCTATAGAGTCCTACATTTGTTGTGCTTCCTTAAAGGACTGCAGTAGATATTCATGTGAAAAACTTAGACATTGGCCACAGAGTGTTTTTCCAAACATGCAGGTGAAATTTAATTCATAAGCGCAGCTAACAGTAAGGAGCACCATGGTCAGGCACAGGACCAAAGTCTTTCAGTAAAGGAAAATCATTTTTTGATAAAAGAAAAAAAAAGAAAATATTATCCTCCGTGGGTTAAAAATTACTGATAGATTTAACTTATTCTGCCTTCCTGAGCAGCAGGAAGCCTGTTGTAATGGAAAAACCCAGCTACTTATTCTGTACCCATATCACCTTTCATACATCTACACTGTAATAATAAACTTCCTTTGCCATCTCCCTGTGTCTTTATGAAGCTGGAAGTTGGAATTGTGTATTCACAAATGGTAAGCTGGACACAGCTAGAAAAGTAGATTTTCCATCACCTTCTAAACCTTGACAACTAAAAATCTCTCACCTAATTTTGAGATGTAGCACCACAATTGCCCAGTGATTTTTTTGTAACCATTCTTTCTGCCTCTAAATCCGATGTTATTCTACACTCTACTCTCTACAGTACTCATCAGGCCACTGCATAACAGACTGGAGGGGTCTTAATTCTAGATGGTCAGGAAATCAAAGTGGGCCTGGAATGTTTTTTATTTATTTGCAATAGATGATTGGTAAGGCAGAACGAACTCATAACAACTCAGATGGCTCCAAGGAAAAACATGTACGGCATTCTTGTTCCCTTGACAGGGGGGATTCAAACAAATAGCTCATTGAAGGTGGTAACCACCCAGATCTGTAAATCCATGTCTCAAGTGCAACAGGTTTACCAGCCTGTTATGATTTTGCTGTAAATGAGTGTTCGTGGATATGAAGTCTTTCTGCATGTCTACAGTGTATGAAGAGTTAAAGGAACTGTGTTTGGAAGTCAAAACCCATGTTTTCCCTATACTGTGGCAATGTATAATTTTTCATCATCCTTACCCTTATATAATTAATTAGCAGTAAAGGTTCACTGTGTCCTTCTCTCCCATTCTCTGTCCCTCTTAAGGCAAAAGAACCTCTGGGCAAGCAGCCAGTGTCTATCTACCCCTTACCAAGTGCAAGCTGTTCTTGAAAGGCTGCTTTCTTATTTACTGTGAACTAAATTCTGCTCCCAGAACTCAAATTTCCATCCGTTTGGCAACTTTATAAGGGGAAGTAAAGGAGCAGAGAATAGTTTTAAATTAAAGGCCTAACCTGTTTAAAACACAGCATTTCCTTGTTTTCCCAACCAAGTTTTACATGATAGTCTGGCCAACAAGTGGAGGAATTCCAGAAACAGTGGGAGTACTTGTGGGAGTACTCTTTGCCTCTTAGTGTGTCAGCCAGGAGTGAGTTATGCAAGAGACGAGTCTCACTCCAGGGTAATGGAAAATCGCTGGCTTCTCTTTTTGAGTGCACAGAATCATACAGCCATTTAGCTTGGAAAAGACCTTTAAGATCATCAAGTCCAACTGCTATCCAGCACTGCCAAGTCAATCACTAAACCATGTCCCGAAGTGCTGTGTTTACTTGTCTTTTTAATACCTCCAGGGAGGGTGACTCAACTACATCTCTGGGCTGCCTGTTCCAATGCTTGGCCACTTTTTCAGTGAATGAAGTTTTTCTAACGACTCCTGGCACCACTTGAAACCATTTCCTCTTGTCCTATTTCTTGTTACAGGGGAGATCAATCCCCACCTTTTTACAGCCTCCTTCCCGGTAGTTGTAGAGATCATCTCATTGAGAAGGGTGTCTTTGGCCACTCCAGAAGATGTGCCCTATGAAATAGCAGTTGCTGTAGCAACCACATGATTTCTGTGCTCAAGATCAATATTCACTGCTTGCATTAACCATCTTCAGCATACAGCAGTCTCTGGTGCAGGTCCTGGTATCAGAGACAGCAGACCCATGCTGAACTTGTTTGCAGCAGCCCTGCTGGAGTTGGATGGCAGGGCAGGAGCCCAGCTGTGCCAAGTACATGCCCTGGGCCCACAGCTGGCTTCACAGACATGGCATTGGGCCTAGTTCACTCTGTTCCAGCTTTGAAGACAAGGTTTCTGTTGGCTGCTAAAATAGGAGCTGGAACCAGCAGAACATAGTAAGTGGTCTTTAGTTTGAACTTGGAAACTTATTCAAGCCTCCCCTCCTTTGATCGTCAAGACTTATATTAGGTACACACTTGGTCCATGCACCTTTTCTAGTCAAAGTAATCTGAATTAACCCTGCTATACAAAGGTTTCTGCTTGCTAAACACCTGAATCAAGTGGTCTTCAGAGAATAAATGCTCTTTGAGAGAAGTACATGGCGCTCTTCTCTCTCCTGTCAAGTGACCAGGGCTCTCACTGCATCTTGCAGAGCTTCATCTCACAAACAGGATTAGTTCAGAGAGCAGCAGCCCTCTATGGAGAGGCTAAAACCATCTCAAGGGAACAGTGCTTTACCACAAATCTTTCTCTTACTGTTAATTATCTTAGTCTTCTCACAGTGATTCCTTTAGTTGCCCTCTATCCAGAGGGCCTGAGGGATAAGCCTGTATGACAGGCAAGAGAAGTGGCTAATGCCACTTCTGGGAGAGCACACTAGGCTTTCCAGCATGACTCTGGGCTTTCTTCTGATATTCACATCCATCAATCATTGCTATTCACATCTCACCGTTCTACCTTTTTCCCAGTGAGGAGGCATGAGGAAGCAAATAGCATAGGGAAAGCAGCCTGATTCCACTTAGGTCCATCAGAAAAGGAAAAATACATGCTTAATCATTTCTAAGAGAAACTGCAAATCAAGTAGAAGCCTCTTATGAGGCTCTTTTTCTATTGCACCTTCTTCAAAGGGGGTAGTATAAGAAGGGAGAAACCATACAGGAAGGACAAAGAGAGAAGAAAAAACAATAGCAGAGCAAAAGGAGAATAATTTGGATCTATGTGTGCTAGTTTGAGTAAAACCTCTCTCTGATTGGTTTTTGCATGTCCGTGTTAATAACTGCATAACGTGGGACTGTGTTCTATCACTTCTAGCATTTGTTGAAACTTGATTTAACATTGAAAATGGATAAAAGGGAGGCCCTCCCAGGGCCAGTTCAGAATAGATTATTTTCCCTGTTCTTGATGATGAGCCCCAGAAAGATTGCTTTCCATGTGTATGAGATGTACTTGCTACAGCAGTAGCTTAGGGACATTTCAGGGATTTTTAGGCTTTGCTGATAAGCTGGTTCTGTGACACCAGTAGCAGTGCTATCAGACCCTTTTGGTCATTTCTTTTGGATTTTCTCATTCTGGTTATGTTGCTCTACAGTGGCCTCAGGAGAACTGCTGCTGAGGAAGATAAATATAAATTCCTATGCAGGTCACACAGAGCAAAATAATGTCCTCTGCTGTGTTTTCAATCTGTTTCAGGAGTCAGTTTCATTCATGAAAAACGTGTAAGACATATGATGGTTGATTTTGGCACTGCAAAAACTTAGTGAAAGGAGAGCTATACATGTTTATAATTCAGATTGGCAGCTTTATATCTAAATATTGACATAGTTGCATGCATTTGCCTTTCTAACTCAAAAGCACTAAGTGAACCTTTACTTCTTCAAACTGATGTCTTCTCTGATCCAATCTGACATGTTAATGACAAGCAGTTAATTTTTTTCATCTTCCAATTTTGAAACAAGATGACAGAATCTATATGTAATCAAGAATGCTCACTATCAGTAAATCAAGTATCAAGTGAAGCTTAAGCTTGGCTTTGTGCTAAAAGTGTAGTTTTCTGGGAAACTGGTGTTTATCATCCAATTTAGTAAGTTAAGAATATGAGTTGCCATATTTCAGTGTAGCCTTTCTTTTCTTTTTTTTTAACAGCTAAACACCAGAGTGCTAAGAAGTCAGGATTTACCTCTCTCCTTTCTGTTTTTCACTTTACTACCTCTCAAGAAATAAAGATATATAGAATCACAGAATGGCCTAAAGATCGTCTCACTCCAACCCCACCGCCATAGGCGGGACATCTTTCACTAGATCAGGTTGCTCAGAGCCCTTCCCTGAACGCTTCCAGAAATGAGGCATCCACAGCTTCTCTGGGCAACCTGTTCCAGTGTCTCACTACCTTCATAGTAAAGAATTTCTTTCTAATATCTAATCTAAACTTACTCCCTTTCAGTTTGAAGACATTTGCCCCCTAACTGGTGACTCCAGGCCATTGTAAAAAATGTCTTTCTCCATCTTCCTTGTAGGCTCCCTTCAGATACTGGAAGGCTGCAATTAGGTCACCTCAAAGCCTTGATTATATATGTAGCATATAAAGTGGCAAGACATAATTATATCACAATTGTTGCTGCAGTACAACAAAGGAAATGCATTTCCANTGGTAAAAGTATCTTTACTGGTGTATGTTGCTTTTCAGTAGAGAATCTTAAAGCATCCTACAACAATGCAATTTGAATGATAAACTCAATGATCTAGTGTGATAGGGAAGTTTTTTAGTAATATGCTGATAATTAATAGCCCAGCTAATTTAATAAGCAGAGGCTGAGTCTAGGACTTTTTCTTTCCCCACGTCCTCCTTTACCCCTCAATTCCTATTTTGCTTTTTGATATACATTCAGGGAAAGAGCCCCAAATCTATGCTATTTGTTAAATGCAATCATAATTTCCTGTTTGACAACTATTGGACTTCTATATATGTAAATTTTTTTTAAAACATATTTAGGTTCACAATTGTGGAAGACAGTTCAAATGCTGGCTGATTTGCATCTTGTTCATTGGAGCTAGGGCTTGGCTGTCAGCAGGTGCTGTGAATCACTTGAGTCACTCGTTGAGCAGAAGGTTTGTAATGAGAGGATAGGGAGACTCAGATAACCAGAATGTTTCCATGGATAATTCTAATTACTGACTGAGTTTGCTGCTGCCCATGGGCAAAGGGCAGCTGAATCATCAGTCGCAAAAATTTGTTAGGAAGGGACCTGAAGTGAATTCATGAAGCCTTGCTTTCAGCTGTGCTCATCAACACAACTTCACTTATGACACTGGAGAATTTAACACACAAATTAAAGCTGAAGCTCTAATTCATAGCTTTTAAGAAAATCAATATTTTCAAACCCTTTTTGTCCAAATCATCGGGCTTCCAGCTAGGTTCTGCCACTTTCTCAAGCCAGTGAACAATCAATATAAAGTAACATCATTTAAACTGAAGTCTTAAGAGCACTGTGATTAGGATGAGCATGTTTGCATGTGAGCATGTTTGTGCCATAGGCTGCAGAGTTCTTTGCACGTCATATTGAAAGACGTGCATGCTGGTGATTTACAAAATTTTCTAGTCAGTTTCAGCTGCCATACCTTCCCACTCAATATTTCAAATCACATATCTAAGGAACTAGGAATGGGCAAGAAGAGAGAAATTCGAGAGAGTTAATAAAATTTGACTCGGTACTTTCAATTTTTTGAGCTCTCCTCACCCCCTTCCAAAGGATCACACACTGCTTTAGGCAGAACAAAAATGGATTAAATCAAGGTAGTAGAAGTTTAAATATTTTAAGTACTCTTTTGTCATATTGAAACATCTAGAATTCACAGTCTTATTGCTCAGTATTTGGGCTTTTTAAAATGGTACTCATATCTCTGCTTTAAATAGCCTTTCTTGTGTTCAGTGAAGCTCTAATTGTACCTGTGAAAAGTAAAGTAGTGCCTGCTGTACTTGTGTCTGCTGTGCCTGGAGACCTAATACATACTGTGAAATACAATGATTAGATCAAGAAATGTTACTCATCCTCTTTTCATGTGAAATGTGTTCTTTAAATTCCAAAAAAAAAAGGAAATGGCACAAAGCAAATCAAGGCTAGCTGCAGGACAGGTTGGCATTGCTGGAGGAATTGCTTATCAGGAGGATACAGAGGAATTAATCCTAAAGGAACTGCATGCAGAATCGGCCCTTCTGCACTTTAGACTTTGTAGATTAAATTGATGTTTTATGGAATTTCAAGTGCTCCTAGGGTAGTACCCCTTTGTCATGATCATCAAATCATGAAAATATTTTATAAATTTGCCTCTATCCGGCAACTGATTTCCTGTGATTGGATCTGCTATGCACAAAATCTGACCTTTGCCACAATGGCAGCGATGGTTTTAGTAAGCCAGGGTGACAAAAATGACCAAAAGTTGATTTCCTCAAGGTATTATCTGTGTTTGTAGTATTTTGATTTCTTGGAAAATAACGACAAGGAGAGCTGATGTTCCAAAGTCCACCAAGTGAGGTTTGCTTGCAGAAACTAAGACAGCTGGTCAATCTACCCTGCTCAAGCCTTAGTTACCTTTCTGTGCTCACACAGATGATGCTGAAGGTATCTGATTCTCCTTAAACTTAGCTGCTATAAGCAACAGATGGACCAAAGATCTTTTTCACAGCTCCTACTTATGCACGTTTTTTCTTCCTCTCCTCAGAGAGCTGACATCGGGATCTCTGCCCTAACCATCACCCCCGACAGGGAGAACGTGGTGGACTTCACAACGCGTTACATGGACTACTCGGTGGGCGTGCTGCTGCGGAAGGCAGAGAAGACAGTGGACATGTTTGCCTGCCTGGCCCCCTTCGACCTCTCCCTGTGGGCCTGCATTGCTGGCACGGTGCTCTTAGTAGGGCTCCTGGTCTACCTCTTGAACTGGCTCAACCCCCCGCGCCTTCAGATGGGATCCATGACGTCTACAACTCTCTACAACTCCATGTGGTTTGTCTATGGATCCTTTGTGCAACAAGGTAAGAGAGAGAGGGAGGCTCTGCCTCTGAGAGGAAGCATACATATCCTCCCCATTGCTGTAGAGACCTCTCCCCTGCCTCCCTCCCACACCCCACAAGGAACTGGGAGCACTGGAAAGCCTTGTGTTAAAAGAATTCCTAGATATTTGGCTACCCTATGTGGGGACCCTGAGAATTTCAGAACACTACATACTAGGTTGTGATTTGTTGTTTTGTTATCACAGAAAGGTGATTTTTCTTTGAATTAAAAAAAAAAAACTATTGCTCGTCAGTTGCTGGAGAATTATTCAACATTAACGAGTGCTATGTTTTTACACGGTCGGAAAGAGAATGCTGGAATTTGGATTTTGAACTAAGTTTAGACTAGTCAGCAGTGCTAAACAATCTTACTGTGTCTGGTATTCTTGTCTTCCTCTTCTGATTTATTTCAATTTTCCTATATAATGTTTAGATTCAAGCTTCTCTGGCTTTCCTGATTGCTTTCTCAATTCCATCTAGCATCTGGCGTGGCCCAGGCTTGTCTCCAATTCTGCTTATATTCCCATGTCCTTCACAATCTAACTCTTCTGGCAGAGTTTTGACCATGCATCCTAAAGACATCAGGGACTGCAGATCTCGGCTGGGTGTATACTACTTAGAATTCTGGTCTACAAGGTGGGGTTGTAATGCAAAGTGGAACAAGAAAACACAGCTTAATATAAGAGCAAAGGGGGGTTAGTTAATAACGCTCGACAACAGAACAGAATGAACACCTTCTTGCTTATCCGTGTAATTATTCCTCAGTCACTGCTGGCACTGCAGGTACACTAGTTTTAATTTCACAGAGCACCTGCTCTACAAAGAGCCATGGCCACTACAGCCCCAAACTCGCAGACAGTTCTTTGTATTTTAACCTGAACTTGGATGGAACACAAATATGACACATGAAGATGTCATATTTACGTACCACTGGCAACATGTGATTTAGCATTACATTATTCTTTTTTCAAAACAATCAGATGACATCCATAAAAGCTAACGGTATCCATGAAAATCAAGTACGAAACTCCTAGAATGGGAAAAAAAAAGCTAAAATAATGTCAGTATTCAGAAAAAGAAGAAAAGCTTAAACAGAGACTTTCCAGAAGAGGGGTGATTTTAAACACAAAAGCATAGGGACGTTACTTTTAAAACTATCAGTTGCATTGAGCAGTGATGGTCAGCAGAGGAGAACTGAAGAGATAGTTTCAGGGGGGTTGTGATTTTTTTTATGAATAAAACCAAAGACTTCAGAGTAACCGAGACGTATGGAAGTTTTTTGAATGTATATGGGTGGGTTTATAAAGCTCTCTTGCTGTCCAAAATATCCCCCAGTGCAAGTGGTGAATCCAGCTGTGAGAGAGCAGTTGGTCTGTTACAGAATGAGACTCATTACATCTGTCTTCCTGTTAGGTTAGAACTTGTGAATTACTTTCTTTACTGCATGAATGTGAGCCATTCCACACAGGTTTATTAGCCTGAGCATCCCTGCTGTAGTCCTGACAGGAGTCCCTAAAAGCTTTCTAGGAGACTGCCCAGCCAAGGTTCAGAGGAGGCACAACTGATTTAACCACCTCATTCTGAACAATTGTTACCTGAATTGTTTGCCTCATGTTTATCCAAGGAAGCCTGTGCTGCCTGGTTTCCTGAAATTTCCTAACTCATAGGTCCAGAGTAGTAGCCCACAAGGGAACCCTCGGATAGATGCTCAGTTAGCTTAAAAAGAAAAGGATTTTTGACCAATCAATGAAAATGAGTGCTTAAGGAGAGCTTAGAGAGAAACCTTGAATTCAGCATGAAATTGAGGAAGAGGTTAGATGTAAAGAAAGGGGTCCAGGTGGCAAAAACAGCAGAATTCAATAGGGGGGAAAAAAAATAAAAAGGAAAGAAAGAAGGAAAAGGAATTTATTTGAGCAGATCTGTATCCACTCTTGGTGGTAAGAGGTGTCACACATGAGGTGCAGCTCAGTAAAACCTGCTGGTGGTACAAAGCATCTGGGGGCACCAAAATTGTTGTGCAACTTCAGAAAAAGAAATTCACAAAACTGGGAAGGTGGGAGCAATTATTTACAGAGAGAGAGACACCTTACCCCTCTACCATGTGGATTTTCAACACAACTCTAGGGAATTCACCAGAATAATGTAAAATATTCACTTGGCTCCTACTGAATGAGGGAAAGCTTCAGGAGAAGCGGAATTGTCCTGAATTAGCTAGAAGGAAAAATGAAACACATTGAAAAGAATTTATACTGAAATAAATTACACTTACTGACTGATATAAACATAAAGACTCAGAAGAACTCAGAAATTCAGTGCAAAAGAGTAAGCGATCCATTTATAATGTCAGCCTGTATTTTGCATTCAATTTGAATATAACAAAAATCTATATTAGCTGAAGCACTAATATAGTGCTTCAGCTAATATAGATTACATACATAACTAATATGTTTACTAATCCTTGTGAATACAGAGAAATGAAAATAATTTTCATTGACAGGGTAACTGGCTATTGAGGTGATTTTGCCTCTATATTCATTCATCAACTCTTCATTCAGCAGAAAAACTGCAGCTTTTATTTGTTTTGGAATAGTAAATCTGTTGTTATTAATTCTGATTGGCAAATCTTAAGTGTAGCAGCATGGGGCAGCTCAAATACTGTCACGTTCACTTAAGAAATCTTCCACAGTGATTTAAAGCATGACAAGGTACTCATTTCTGTTATCAAAACAGAGCCAAAGTTGCTTTTATGCCTTGTGCTGACAGAAACAAAGCAGTGTGAACTGAGGATTGCTTGTGCTTTGATAGTTGTGTATTTTCTGTTTGGGGCTAGAAAGTGATTTGTGGCATCATCTTCTCTTTCTTTCCTCTAGACAGAGGAAAAATATGCAAGCATGCAGACTGGCTTCAGACCCGCCATGGTTCTGAAGACAAAAGAGCCCTCTGCTGCAAAAATACAAGTCATTATTTAAGGAAACTCGTAACCTATTATGATGGAAACAAAGAGCTCATTTCTTCTGAAATAGTTAAAAACTTGGAAGATTTTAGATAGTAGATTTAGTTCACTGTGCCCTTTTTATTNAACTTGGAAGATTTTAGAAAGTAGATTTAGTTCACTGTGCCCTTTTTATTTTTGTTCAGCCTTGACTCTGATGTTTTGTTCATTTGCTGTTAATAAGTTTTAACCTTTCTTTAAATTTTTGAAACACCAAAGAAAAATACTGTGTCATTGTCTATAGAAAAAAGTCAACACAGATCAATCCACTGGTTTTTAAGGCAGGTCAATAATTACTGTCATACTCAGTTA
>WAAG01072864.1:2138-12332 GCA_013390105.1 Tichodroma muraria
GGAGAAATTTAGTTTAAACATTAGGAAGAAATTCTTTACTGTTAGGGTGGTGAGACACTGGAACAGATTTCCCAAGAAGGTTGTGGATGCCTCAACCCTGACAGTGTTCAAAGACAAGCTGGATAAAGCCTTAAGTATATTGGTCCAGCGAGAGGTGAGCCTGCCCATGGCAGGGAATTCCCTATATTGGGAATAGATCTTTAATAATCTTTAAGGTCCATTCCAAACTTTAACATTCTATGGTTCTAAGCACAGAAATTGTTCCTTCAAATAGTTCTGTTGCTAAGTGATAAAAGATGGGAAGCAGATAAGGATTCTGCTGTTGCTTAAAAAGAAATTTTCTCCAAACACAGGCTGCTGATTAAACTTAAGCAGGAAGGAGGCTCAGACTGATGATTTGAACTATATTTGTGAAGAATGTACTTCATGTCTTGCTTACCCAAGGCCATTTTGCCTACAAGACTACAAGTGAAAAGCAACCTCACATGACACCAACAGACTAATCAAGTGATTCATAAAACAGTAGTGTCACCATAACTCTGCCAAGGAATGGTCCCACAGAGCCATCAGAACCTTAATCAAATTCCTTATTGCAGTGCCAGGGATGTGTTGCTTGAAGAACCACAAACTCTCGCAGAACAGAGATACTGGACCCTTTTTCAGTGAGGATAAATAGCTAAACTAACATAGAAACATAAATTGGCCTTTAATTATGATTACATTTTTACTGCACCTACAAGTATTCTGGGCAAGTGAACTTGCAATAGTTTACTTTGGAAGCCTAAGGCTAGGGTCTTCTTTTACAATATTATCATATCACTGTCATTTATTAGGGACCTGTTTACTTTTGCAGGACTTGTCAAGAACATACAACAGTACAAAATTTGGTTCCTTACTAATGGGCCCATTATTAAAGGCTATGCTAAAATATCAGAAACAATAATAAAGTTGCATTGGGTTGAGCATGGGAAGGAAGTCAGCTTCTCACCTCAATGACTTGAGTTTAAACCAGCTAGTTACACAGACCTGAAAATCACCTGTGACTTAGATGTACTTGAATTTTATTATACACTTGTAACTCTGATTTCCTAAATCAAAGTTATTAGCGGTAACAGAAAAGAAATCAATATATTCAATTCAATTCACATCCTCCAGCATCTACTTCTTCCATTTGTGTAGCACTACAGAGATACACTACTCTTTCTTTTTTTCCTTAAGCACTCTCCTGGATCATGAATGTATCCCAGACTTCATGCAGATCGACTTCTTTTAATCATTCTTTCTTTTCAGAATATTATTTTCAAATACACACTATTGTCCAAATCTTTAGCAGAATTAAAGCCAAATTACTGCAGTGTGTAAGTCCTTAAAATTGCCTTGCTGGGTTAAACTGGACCTGTGTAATAATTGTAGTCTCCCATCTTCATCGTGAGGTTGATTTAAGACAGCACCAAATTCCATTGCACTGGCTGGAACGGCAGCTACATCCACCCAAAGCAGACACATTTCAGTGCACATGCAAAGGCATACACACAATTGTTGAAAGTTATACATATTTTCCAGTGCTGATTTTGGCTATTTATATTACCTAGTTTTAACTCCCTACGTACATACTTTGAATGTATATATAGTAGTCTTTAATCTACTTATATCCACCGCATTTCAGTTGTATTTGTGGTTCTAACTACATGTTCATCCTGTCAAATTACAAATCAGAAAATTAAATTTCTTTACCATAAAAATGTTTTGCACAATCTAAACAAACATTGTGTTCAGGAATATCCTGGCAGAGATACATTCCATGATACTGGGGAGGAGGCCAAGGATATGGGCAGGAAGCCAAGAAAGAGGGTGCCACTCCTTCCTGTGTCTCCTCTTTCCCACTCCCTTAACTAAGATGAGAAGAGATGCTTCCTGAAATGAAGCTGGTGAAGAGGAGGAAGGTGAGCAATGCAGACCTGAGACATCACAGCTTCTAGGAAAGCAGTCAGCAACAGCAGGAAATTTTTAAAAGCAGTTCTGGTGGAATTCCATGGTATAAAACTGGTGAGGAAGTTTCACAATTTTCTTTCTGGTTGCAGGCAGAGCTAGCAGTGTTTAGCACTTCTCATTTTAAGATCCTATTTTGGGACACTTACACTTTTCACAAGCTCACTGTTTGGGCTGAAATACTCTATCCAAGCAGCTGTCTCATAATTAAATGCACACACACACACACACACACACACACACACACTCCGCACTGTCTTTAACTGTTTGGGCATTTCCAAGACTTGTATTTCTGGAGAGTATCTTTTTCTGATTGCATTATAAAAAAAAAAAATCCCTCAAGAAAGTGGGATCTCTGGAAGTGTTTCTGTTCTACAGGGCACAGCAGCAAAATAATTACTTGTACTATAGGAATATCTCGAGCCTTCAACTGCAAATGAAGATCCACTGGCCTAAGTAGTGTACAAATTAAAAAAGACTAGCAAAATACCATAAAAACATAATATGCAGATTTCTGCTGAATTCAATATTGTCAATCAAGCACAGAATTCAACATATGCAGATATTTTCTGACTACAGAATAAATTATTCACAAGGATTATTCATAAGTTATTTGATGCTGTTATTTGATAAGATACTTGAGGCTTGTTGGTCCAGACATGCATAGGGAAAAAAAAAAACAACACTGGAAGTTTACTTGTCTGCAGTAAAGCCAGCCATGAGAGACCAAGAGCTGAAAAGTGACTCAAAGCTGAGGTAGTTAGAACTTCATGATCTCTCTAAAATAATTAAAGAAGCATTCTAAAACATTTTAAGTAAGTAGAAAAGCATTAATTTATGATCAGCAAACATATGCAAGATTTACTGAAAGAAAATACTAAACATAGTGACAGTACAAGGTTAGAAATAGCTCTTTACTGGCTGTATTCATGATTACCTATTACTTTTAATAGGGGTGTCAGAATTTGTCTGAGATGTTTGAACGTACAACTCCAAAAGAACAGTCATTCTAATTAATCCATTAGACTTAACACTTATTAAAGTGTTGCCCACAAAAGAGATATCTTAACAACACAGACAGCTGTTTCCTGTCCTACACCTTAAACTCTCAGATACATTCTATATTTTGAGCTGATCTGGTATTGCTTGCATTGTTCAGCTGAAGGCAGTCTTTGAATGCTAAGCATTATTGCTATCACCTTTAGCCCAGGAGTTCAAGTTGGGCTTTTAGAAGTGCTTATCAATTACATGAGTTTTCTGTGAAGTACACACAGTTCTGCTGCTAGAAGAAAAAACTTGCTTTCAATTACTTTCCTAAAGAAAAGAAAGAAGTAATACTTCAGATTTAATCTGAAGTAGATACAAACTCATGTCTGACTTGTCCTGAAGAGGATTCATGTATTGCCAAGGGAAAAGAAAATAGGTATGTATCCAACATCAATCTCCTTTTAAGTATAGCTAGCAATCAAGAAAAAGAATCATAAGAATAGGAAATTCCAGGATAGGTTTGAAGTCTTATTTCTCACATATTACTTCTAGAGTTTCCACAGTCTCCCAAAGATACTGTGGTGGGTTGACCTTGGCTGGATGCCAGGTGACCACCAAGCTGCTCGACCACTCCCTTTCCCAGATGGACAGGGGAGACAAAATAAGATGGAAAACATCTCATAGGTTTAGATCAGGCAGTTTACTAAAGCAAAAGCGAAAGTTTTCATGAGCACAAGCAAAGAGGAAAAGAAAAAGAAATTCTCTATTTCCCTTTAGCAAGTGATGTTTAGCCACTTCCCAGGGAGCAGGGCTTCAGCACACATAGAGGTTGCTCTGGAAAGCAAACATCGTAAATAACAGATGCCCCACCCTCCTCCTTTCCTTAGCTTTTATATCTGAGGAGATGTCATATGGCACATATGGAATATCCCTTTGGCTGATTTGGGTCAGCTGGCCTGGTTGTGTCCCCTCCCAGGGTCCTGCCCACCCCCAGCCCCTTGCTGTGGGGAATTTCAGAGACAGTGCTGATGCTGTGCCAGCGCTGCTCAGCAGTACCCAAACCACACAAAGGTGTGTTACCAACACCTTTCCAGTTACCAATGTCTTCTGTGGGATATCCAGAGATGGAGAAAATTAAAAAAATGCACACACACACACACACACACACGCACACACACACACACACAAAACCCCACAACAAAATAACTCCAACATAAACCAAATCCAAAAGCCCCAAACAAATAACCCCCAAACCAAGCATCACAGCTCCAACATGTCCTGCAAACCACCCACTCTGTGGTACAGATGGTGCTGACTTCATGTTTCCAACGAGTCATCACACCAGGTATGTATGTGCTCCAGTTGAGTTATATTACAAAATTCTATGCCAAAATAACTATTTGATCAGCTACCAAGTTTAAAAATAGATTAAAGCAATTTATTTTATATTTTTTTTATTGTGCTCATTTCTGTTCCTCCCAGGTATTTCTTTGATATTTGAGAGGGAAAAAAAATGACACAGGATGAGTCTGAATGTAGAGATTTACAAAATAAGTATATTAAAACTAGTTCTCTTGGAAGAAATAGATGCCTAAAGTCCCCTCCTAGTTAATAGGGTAAAACAGTTGCTTTGCAGAGTGATTAATTCTATCAAAAGTCAAGACTCTAAGGCAGACAGCATGACTCATGTTTGGGGACAGAAAGAATCATCTAGATTACCTGTAGCGGGTGCCTAGGCAACTATTTTAAACTCAGTGACTACCTTTTCAGGTAGCTAAAATTAGGTAGATGAATTGCATCTGAGATGCATAATAAATATGCCAACAAACAAGCTCATCAGGGAAACGCTATATAATCAAAAGGTTATTCAAAACTTCTGGAAAGATGAGCATAATTATCCAGGACTTAGAAATTGTCCCTGACATGAAAACATCCAAGCCCAATCTTGCCTGTATCTTTCTTTTTCTTTATCACCATAGGATTAGGCAACATCTGAGATTTTTTCATACAATATTTTCAGCAGAAATATATGCACATGCAGATTCAGTACAAAAATAATTATGCTAAGTATGCAGCATTTATGATATAGTTAATTGCTGGGGTTTTTTTCCTTTGGAAAAGAAGATGATATAATACTCCTCCAGTGCAGGGGAGGAGGATTTCTTTCAAAGTAGAAACCCTTATAAAAATTATATTATTTTTACCCATTTTTAGTTATGTCTGTATATTGAAAGGTAAGAACTCAGTCATGTGAGTGTTCAATGACAATATGAACAAATCTGTTTTCCACAGTATAACTATTTTTTAAAAACATTACTTTGCTTTTAGCTAAGAGGCTGGATATTAATAAGCATGCAGGTAAGAAGGTGAATATTAATAAAGAAGCAAGTATAAAATGAGCAATGATTATACAAAATTAATTATTCGTGTCAGAAGGGACCTCAGCAGGCTTTATTATCCAACATCCTGATTCAAGCAGACCAGGGAAAACTGCTTTAGCCAGGTGATCAACATTCAAGACCAGGTTGCTTAGGCTTTGTCCAGCTGGCTCTTGAAACATCCAAGGAATGAAGATCCTATAGCTTCTCCAGGCAATCTCTTCAACTGCTTAATTACACTTAGGGTGAACTTTACTTGCCTTTAAGTCAAGCCAAAATATCTCCTCTCAACTAATGAGTCAACCTCCAGCCATACATCTCAGCAAAAGAGCCTGCCTCAGTCTTCTCCATAACTTTCTCACAGATACAAAAAGGTGGCTGCTTAGGTTCCCCCTAAGCCATCTCTTTTCCAAGCTTAACAAGTCCCATTTCTGAGCCTCTTCTCACTGAACAAGTACTCCTGCCACTGGTCATCGTGGAGGCCTCTGCTGAACTTGCCCCAGTTTATCAATGTCTTTCCTGCACTGGGCTGTCCCCCACACCTGTGCATGGCAGTCTAGGCACAGTCTAACGAGTGCTGAGTAAAAGTGAATAAACTCCCTCAGGCTTCTGGCTGTGCTGCTATTAACGAAGCCCAGGATGCAGTTGGCTGCCAAGGCATCCTGCCAGCTCACGCTCGGGCTGCTGGCTACAGTGGCCTGCAGGTCTGTTCCAGCAGAGCTCCTTGCCAGTGACTGCCCTGGATGTACCAATGGCCGGAGTTTGTCCATCCGAGGCTCAAGACTAGGTTATGTGCCTCATTTCACGAGGTCTCTGCCAGCTCTCTCATCAAGCTTGTCTGAATGGCAGCCAGGCCTCCAAGTGCTTTGAGTGCACCTCACCATTTGTTGTGATTAACAAACTTGTCAACAATGCCTTGCACCTCCGCATCCGTGTCGATGATGAAGAACTAAAAGAGCCAAGATACGCCTCTGGTCTGATGTTCCACACAGTTTCTCATTCATCTAGTAAGACCACTCATCTGGGATGTAATGCCCCAGGCTGGATAAAACGATGTTGTGTTAGCCTGTGTCAAAGGTTTTCTGAAGTCCTTCACTGAAAGTTTTTGGGCAAACTGTGAAGATATTACACAGGATAGAAGGTTCTTTCATGAGTGACTAATTACATGAGGACAAACAAAAGCAGAGAGAGTAAACTTCTTCCAACAGACACCACAGACAAATTCCAGGAAATAGCTGGGTTCCATGTGAGGATGTTAAACATTTTCGTAGTGCTGATTCTTTTTTTTAGATTACAGGTGGTAATGAAAGTGGTACGATATGAATTGAAATGATATGAAATTGAAATATTACAGAAAATGGTCAATTAGGGAGAACCGCAGAAGCCCTTGCAAGACTAAATGACTGGGCAATAAACAGCAACCTGCATCTTGAATAGCGTGAGCAGGTCTGGCTCCTCTTTGTTAAAAGGGTTCAGCAGAACTGGAAAGCCAGAGAAGGGCAACAGAGACAATCAGAGGCAAGGAATGGCCCCCACGTCAAGAATAAGGATGCATGCCAGAACTCTTTGGTTGAAGACAGGGTTGAGATGGTGAATGAGAAAACTCTGAAAGCCTGGGTAGCAGAGGAAGGGTGGATTAGGACCCAACAGGGACAGCAGATGAAGTGAGTGAGTTGTAAGTTCCACACAGATGAAAGGAAGAGGCTTTCTGTACATCACTGAGCTGTTGAAGTCCTTGTGAAATGCTCCTGCAGTTGCTAAACACGTACATGGCTTCAGGTGAGAAAAATGCACCAAGATTACTAAACAAACACACCAAACCACACTTTTTTTGAAAGTACCTGAGGCTGGTGTTGCACTAAAAAGATAGGTAATGCACACTTGCGGTGTTCAGGCCATTTTTTCTGATCATTTATTGGGCAATTTATTGGCAATTTTTGGGGCAGGACAGTCAGATCCAATAGAGCTGTTCTCATCACAATACTCAATTAAAACATAACTACATTAAAGGTAACCAACAACTGGTGTCTACTGCAGCTTGAGAGGCCTTTGGGTAATCCTGCCTGGAGTCCAGGTGGCACTCAGGAGGAGTCTCTTGTAGGTCCTGTATCGTATCTGCTACACTGGAACTGCAAAAATTTGGGCTGTCTCAAATGGCATTAAGCAACTATGTTGAGGTAACTGAATTGAGCCCTCCATTCCTAGAACACAGTGAAACAAGAGAAAAACACTCATAAAGAGCTTAATTCCGGGAAAATTCATCTATTTTTCATGGAAAGCCATTGTTTTTGCAGTGCACACATGAATTGGAGAAACCAGAGCTTGCTAGAGAAACAAGACATTTCTTTTTATCCCATTCAGTGGAGCTATGGAACAGGTTTAATGCGTAACCAAAGCAGCACTGCAACTTCTCAGCAGTTGCAAGTTACATGAAATTTACGCATTGAATTATTAAAAGCTGCAAAAACTCAAAATAAAACCTTATTAACCAAATGTGATAAAAAAAGCCACATGAAACAGAAGTCAAATTGAGCAATATGGATATGGTAAAATAGAAAAAGCAACCTTGGTACTTGCAAACAAGTTAATTTAACATCAGGACTATGCCAGTGATAAATTAGTCTATTGTAAGCAAGGAGACAAAACAATTTCTGTGAAATAAAATTCAGGCTTCTATCTCTCCTTTTTTAAAGGGTGTGTCAGGGAATTTGGCTACAGTTTTGGAAAGATCTCTCACAGTGATACAGTTTGATAGATTGTTTACTTAGAATTACTTTATATAGAAAACGTTGCTTAAACAAAATAGCAATCTCTGTAAATTCAAGAATACTTAGAAAAATACCATTTCCTTTGCTTGCCAAGTAATTTTTCTAAACCTCTGTAACTTAAAAATATCTACTTTTAAAGATCAAAAGGTCCATAATTTTACTAAACCTAATTATTTTTCTCTTTCCTATTTAGGCACGCAATAACAGAAAGCATATAAGATCCATGACCTACCAACAAATGCTGGGTTTTGCAAGTACACCAAAAGGAAGCAAAAAATATTCTCAAGCATTCCATGACTCAAGAATCTGAGAAGTGGCCAGAAAATTCCTCAGAATTACTGGCAGGTAGCAGTGGAATGTGGCCAGAGCACTCACTGAGTGAACCGAAGTTGCCTTCTTCAGATGGGCTGGTGTTCAGGAGTGACAAGGCAAAGCGCCATCAGTCTGTCACATTAGACAAGCTCTCTGATTGCAGCAATCACACAACGTTAAGCTCTATTTGAGCTGGTGGATGTAAACTGAACTCTTTCTATATACAAAACATCCTTGACACAACTTTGCATTCCATGGTTTGTTTTTGTGCTCAGGTATAACTGCTTTTGAGTCACATATTGCAGGATGTTGTACATAATTTTTAAAAAATCAGAATCGGGATAACATTTGAAATTAGGAGTGGATACCTAGAGACTAAAGTCCAAACCAAAAAATCTGCAGGAAAACAAATGTAAATAATACTCATAATACTTAAAATTCTACTTTTACGTTGCACATTTAAAATAAGTTATATGTACAGAGAGTACAAATAAGCTGATTACACCATGTTATTGAGAATACAGATTTAAATTGGTAGTTGTAATGCCAAAGGTTTCCTCAGAAGTGAGGTTTGGCTTGGCTATTTGCACAAAGAATTTTTTTACTAAAAATAATAGCTCTCTGAGCAGGAAAGCAATGAGGCCCACATAAATTACATAACAGATTATAGAAAAATAGACTCTTCTTTGTTTCTCTTTAAAACTCCAGCTGTATTACAAAGCTTCTGGCTATCTGAGATAGCCCACATCCAGTACAAAGGAGGGCGCAGTATTCACTGGGCTTGAAAACTGCGCTGTCTACTGTCAGTGAGCCTGTGGCCTCTTGAACAAGACTGTAAGAGAGGTGCATCAGGATCAACTGTGGTGCACAATCTGCTTCCTGTTCTGCGCTGTCTTACACATGCATTCATCAACATGTGCCAACTGATAAATGATGGTCAGCTAGATCTTAACTGCTGGACTGAAAATAAAACACCGTTTCATTATCAGCACTTCGGATTATTCTGTTTACAATGGAACTCTCCTCTTGCCCACAGCAGATATCTCAGTATAAATAAAAATAAATCATTTATCGAAGGGATGCTTCAGTGATTTTCACAGCTATGGAATTTGTACAGTACGAATTATCTCTTCTGGAACTAAATTTACCTGATGAACAGTTTAAAGTATGAAATCAGGTACATCGAAAGACTCGTACCAAAGATGATGTACAACAAAGATGAGTAGATGCAATGAAGTTTTATCATAAATCTAGGCTTTAAAAATGCCTGTGTACGTTTTGCAAAACATTTACAGATTTGCGGTATTGTTAATTTTCTTAACTGAACACAATTTGCAATGCAACACCACAGCGTTCTGCTTCAAAACTCTCATTTTTTTTATTGTGACTTGGTTAAGAAAATATAAAACAAAACACAGGTATTTGACCGTGCCTATTGTTTGCTTATTGGCATTAATCAAAATTACAACCACAAACCTTGAGATCAGCTGGATAGGCAGATTACCTTGAATATTAAAGAGAATTTCAGCAAAGTCCATACAAAAATTGCTATACTGGAAAAAGGATGAGTGATTTTTAAATGTCTTCTTTAATACTGACCTTCAAAAACAACACAAAGCAGCTATTTTAGAAAAATATAGATACCACAATATACTACAAATTGTGCAAAAGCCTTCTGAAGAAATTCTTCCCCAGATATCAGATTTTACTGTAAAACCTACTATATATTTCATTTAAATAGTGAATTCTGTGATTTTGTG
>WAAG01072871.1:7739-53909 GCA_013390105.1 Tichodroma muraria
AATTCAAATCAAAACACCTGGAGGTGACTCATTGTTCGTGGCTGTTCGGGAAAAACTCCCGCTGCCAGCATCAACAGGAATTTGAATGAGCAGTGAGTATTTGAATAGGCAGTGAGTAATCCGACCCTCTTATAGCAACACTTGGCTTTGGGGAGGCTTTCAGTGCCGCAGGTTCCTCCTCACGCTGCTCGGTGGATGCCAGCATCCGTTACAACCCCTGGATCCCGCATTCCTGTTCATCCTGACACATTTCAGAGCTGCACATATTCCTCTTCCTGTGCACACCTGCACCATCCTGGACAGTGGGAGATTATCCGTGTGCAAACCGAGGCACCAAGCGATGCCTTCAGACTGCATGGGGGGCTCAGCACCAGGACATACAGTGCCCAATTTTCAGCTGGTCTGTAAGGGCAGGCAAAGGCTTTGACTTATCCCTCACTACAAGAAAGACGCTGGGGGCTGGAAGTGAGTCCAGAGAAGGGAATGAAGCTGGGAAGGGAGCACAAGTCTGATGAGAAGTGGCTGAGGGAGCTGGGGTGGGGCTCAGCCTGAAGAAAAGGATGCTCAGGGAGGACCCTCTGCCTCTACAACTCCCTGGGAGGATACTGTAGTCAGGTGGGAGTCAGGCTCTGCTCCCAAGCCACAAGTGACAGACAGGAGGAGAGGAAACGGCCTCAAGTTGTGCCAGGGATATTCAGATTGGATATCAGGGAAAATTTCTTCACTGAAAGGCTTGTCAGGCATTGGAACAGGTTGCTCAGGAAAGCATTCACAAAACACGTGGATATGGCACCTGGGGACATGGTTTAGTGGTAATATGTCAGTGCTGGGTTAACAGTTGGATTTGATGATCTTGGAGGTCTTTTCCAACCTCAAGAATTCTATGATTATAGGGAGGGTGCCTCAGAATAATATTCACAAAACCAAAATGAGACATGGAAGCAAAAGGTGCATTTAAATCAAATCTTCATCACAGTTGCAGTTAATTGCTTTATTTCCCTAGTAGGGCCGCTTCCTTCAGCTCCTTATTCCCACCTCATCCACTCCCCAAATAATGAATCCCTAAACCACTGCCTGGGTGGCAAGGACAAGAGCGATCCCAGCAAGGAGAGAGTGGTTTGGGTTGGAAGGAAACTTAAAGATTAAAAGTTCCAACACCCCTGCTATGGGCAGGGACACCTTCCACTAGTCCAGGTTGCTCAAAGTCCCACCCAACCTGGCCTCGAACACTTCCAGGGATGGGACACCCAGAGAAGCAATGAGCCTACACACTGAGTGAAGTGACTCAGCAGGACAGAGGAAGCCCAGCCCCACTGCCCCTGCCCCATCCAGGCTGCAAGCAGTGCTTGGGGGAGGAGGACTCAATCACGCTCAGTTACTCAAGGCAAGGGGAGCTGGGACCTGCCTATTTAACAGCCAGTCTTTTGAGGAAGTTTTAAATGTGCAAACCTCAGATTTTTAGATCTGAGACTCTCTTTTCACATAGAAAAAAAGAGGTATTTCTTGGATTGTATTGTGTCTCCAGGATGAAGACAGCATTGCTGGATCCTTCTGCAGATGCATCTTCAATGCAGAGTTCATCTTCATTACCCAAGGTTACACAGTGACTAAGTGGCAGAATTAAAAACTGAAGTCAGAAATCGTAGTCTGCTTATTGTAAAGTACTCTTCTTCCTCAGCATTGCAATGTAAAACATAATTACAGTTCCTGCAGTACACAATAAAGCTCACACGTTGAATTTTGGCTGTTGTTGGGATTTTTCAGCACATCTGCTTTTATGTGTACCACTTCTGCAGGCTGTTTTGTGGTAACTACAAAAGGGTAAATTTTATGGTAGCTGTTTTTTTAAAATAACTGCTTCCACCTCAACCTCTTTTTCCACTAATTTCAGATGGGAAAGCACACATCCTTCATCCGTCTCACAGAGATCCCACCAAGATAAATCTTCTAATGTTCTGTCACAACCATGCACAATGTCAGCTTAAACACAGCTATACAGAACATTTCAAAACCCTACAATTCAATAAAGAATGTAAATTTACCATCTGAGAGGACTGGTAGTCCTTGGAGCAGTCCATGGCTCCATGCTGAGAACTCAGCCCTACTGGCTAAGAGAAGGTTGGGTTGAAGTGTGAACATCTTGAAAAAGATCCAGGCCTGTAAACCAGGCTAATTTTAGGTCTGTAATAAAATACATAGTAAGGTTTAAAAGCTATTAGAAGATCTAATTGACAGCTTTACGTTCTATTCTTCACTTACACGTTTTATGAGGTTCAGGCCACCAATCCCTGCTGTACCCAACTTGACAGTTTTTGTTGTTCTGTTTTTATCTTGGGAAATTGGCTAGGGTACATACAGGATACCAAAACAGCCACAAAGTTAATTTGACCAAAAGAAAAGGATTCCTTTCATTGCTCCTTTAACAGTTAGGGAATCTGATCCTTTGATGACAGTGGATTGAATGCTCCACAGTTTCTTTGGACACTCAAAGGAGTTTTACTGATTTCTCAGCATGCAGTCCAGCCTACTGAAGATGATTTCTTCTGAATACACTCAGTCTATGATCCTGACAGTTATTTTGCCAAATCAGTGAAATGGACACATTCTTCACCAAAGCCTATTATGAATTCCTGATAATTCATTTGAGGAGTGACCTGGAATTACTGCTTCTCTCATGGATTCAGTTTGCATCTAATAATCCCTTGTCATCTAAACCCTGGGGGACTTTTTACGTTATACACATATTGCTTTATATATCTAAACATCACAGCATAATGGCACTGAAATGCAAGCTGCTGTATCCAGTGGCAGTGTACTCACACCATGAGATCATAAATTACATCACATTACAGGCTTTATCTGCAAAGACTGGCAACATCAATTCTCATCTGTCTTTGGAAGTGACTAGTTTTAGGGTTGTCTGGATTTTTGGTTTTGTTTTGGTTTTGGGTTGGTTTTGTTGCCGTTATTGTTTAATAAATTCACATTTAATAAAAGGCTAGGATTTTTAAAAGAAACTACTTCTCTTGGACAGTCAAAGGGATCTGGGAACCTATCTCTCATCTTCTTTGAAAGGCCCGACCAGTTTTCCCTTCCCCTTTGAATCACCCAAATTTCTGTGTCTAGGCTGGGAGTAAGTAATCTTAAAAAGGAGGCAAACTATATAAACAAAAAAAGCAAGAGCTTCATTCCTTCCCAGAAATGTTGGGTAAGCCTCTGACTAGGAGAAATTCCCTTGCAGCTTTAAGTCTGATGAGTATCTTTGCCTGAATAACCACAGCATCCCCTCCTTATCTGTCCAGGGAGCATCCACCCACTCACAGAGTGTATTCCCAGGGGGAATATGGAAGGAAAAATGCTATAAACAAGCACTTTACTCCCCTGTTAGGAAAAAAAACCACAATGAAACCAAAATAAACCCTACTGATTTGGCTTACACAGCTGATTTTGAAGCTCAGAAAGTATCACTGCTTTGGACTCAAGCTGTGACTCCTCAGCACCATGGAGTGTCAGCTCAAGTGCCAAGACTCTGGTGTTGAGAACTGGCTTAATACTCTCAAAATTTTAGTGAGCAGGCTCATGTGAACTCAAGAACTTAACACACCAGAGGAAACTATCTGAATGCCCTGTAGTTCAAGAGCTTGTAGGCATGTCAGCACATTGCCCAAAACAAAGCCAGTGAACAGAACAAAAGCCCAGGGTTGACTGTTCTTGAAAGGATGATCTTTATGAATGAGGTGGACGTTTCTGGAACAGTAAAACCGTTGAAGCTGCCTCCACAGCTCACACATCATCAATTAACAACAAAACGGGGTCTCTATATCCAAATAGAAAGAAAATGCTTGTATGGATTGCAGGTGGGTATTGCAAATAAAATTAAAAGATTCATCAAATGTAGCAAAAGATCAGAGAATCAGACCTTCCTTTCAACTTGTGGTTAACATTCATCCTCAACGAAGCCAAATGTTACATTAGCCTAAATGGAAAAGCCATGTAGAATTATGCTATCAATTAGAACACCTCGTTAGCTGGTCTGGTGATTCAGAACTGCTGATGGAGCTGAACTCAAGGCTTGAAAACACCTTGATCAACGCTATCCTCGGCTATAAGGCATTAAGGATGTATCTGCAATCTCCCAGAAAAATCATTTCAAGCCGAGGTGAATATCCCTAAAATGTCACCACACAGTGTCAGAATCAGAGGGTTTAATTGTTCTCTCAAACCCATTCTCACCAAGCTTTACTGCTGCCAGGCAGCTGTCCTATAGACTGTGTTCAGCCTTGGCACAGCTCCATCAACTTAAGTGAAGTTATGACAGGAATAAATATGGATCTATTTTTGGTACTGCAGGCATTTTGCACATTCATGTCCATCTTTTGTCCCTGATCAGTATCAAATATGGAAAAGCCTGATCCCATCTGTACATTCACGTTACCACTCTATGAAAGAACCCATAAGGGTGTAGAGGAGTAAAGGTGTAAACCCCGTAATTTTTTTGTTGTGTTCCCCCAAGGAGAACAGTAGAGATTAGAAAGAGGAATGTGGATAGAAGCATTATATAATTTGGCATCCTCTCACCACAGCAATTATAATCTGTACATGTGAGTTCTTTATATAGAGCAGTGAGAAGAGGAGGAAACCTTGGTTCTGTTCCCAGTTCTTTTGACAGAAATCTTGTCTGCATTACACTAGTTCTGATCTAAAATTCTGTTTGTAATCCCCTGACATGCTTCTAATTCACACTGGGTTTAATTCCACTTGATTTTAGAACGGTGTAAAATTCTTTTAAAAATATACAAGCCAAGTTCCACCTGGATGAGAACATCTGTTCCACTCATTTTCAGAAAATACACAGGAAATTTCACTGGCCACACTAGTGATACAGGCAGATGCTCTTGCATGGTGACAGAAAATGGCACCATTTAAAATTAGCATCTTCTGAACAATGCTCGCATTTAATTCCTTTTCTGTACCAGAGCTCTTCATAGTTTTGAAACGTAAGCCTGTAGTAGTGCTCCACTCAATAGCTTCATAAGTTTCTATTGTCACAGCAAATGCACACTCACAGCTCTGAATTCATTATGCTCCCATTGCTTTTGGATTTGTAGCCATATCAGTTTCTCACAGTCTAATAAAAACTGGGCTCAGCTGTCTTGAGACACACACTGATAGGGGTTCTGTGATGGGCTTTGGAAAGGTCCATCTCTCTGACTATGCAGGTAAAGTTCATTCCTCAGACTTAAAATCATCAAGAACAGGACTGAAAAGGATGAGGAATGCAAGAGCTTATTTGAATTAATGTTTTCTGTGGTAGTATAAGATTCAGATGGCTACTGTTTATCTACACTGTGGTCACAGCAGTGACCACTGTGTAAAGCATATACACACGAATAATCTTTATGATCCTAACAGAGGAGCTCTGTCGGGCCAGCCTATAGCTCACCTCGACTTGCACATCTCTGTGTCTGTGACCATATAACAATGGATATCATCTCTGCACCTGGAATAAATACTGCAACACTATTTTGGAAAGAGACTTGCAGATCACGTCTTCCCGACAGAGATGTGCATCTGGGTATTCTTAATCTATTCATGTGTCCTTTGTTTGCACAAGGTTAATGGTACCAGCTCCTATATTATTTTATGCCTGACTTGACATTGCCTATGGCTTCGTGTGTTTGGAAAAGCAAAGAAAACATCTGTGACTAATGAGCATATCACAGAAGAAAGGTGATGATGATATAAATACCACAAACTACTCTTGACTTTACGAACCATCAAGTTAAGATGACATATGAAGGAGAGGACCTATAAAAATGCTCTCTTCCCTCTGTTGCTANAAAGGCTGTATTTCAAAGCCTTTTTACAACTGGATCTGCTTAAGCATTCCAAGCCAGCCTCAGCTGCCATCAGTCTCTCCCACATCAGCAGTTCTGAACAAACACAAATTGGCTAGATTATCATTAAGCAACTTCAGCTATTTTGTAAAGAGCAAAGTATCACTACTCAAACTAAGTGGCAAGGACCAGAATTTCGCTTGCTGTAAATCAGTGTAGTTTCTCTACAGTCAACATCAGAATTTGCCTTCCAAATTCAAAGCATTTATCAAAATATTCTTTACAGAACGATCCAATCCTATCTCATTACATTATCTCCATTCCCCTCAGTACACATCTCCTATCAATTTGTATTAAAAAAAAATCCTCTTGCCTACTGAGCCCAAGCATCCAGTTCAGCTGCTGATGCACAGTGCAGCTTGTGGAATAAGTGCTTGTGGTGCTCACCAACTGCCAGCTGATATCAGGGAATGATGAATATCATTCTACACTTCCAATTTTTGCCAAGTACACTTCACAACCCAAGCCTACAGGCAACCACTCTTCCCTAGAATCCGAAAAAGGGAACATTTCCACAGGGCAACCGTTCAGCAGAAGTTTTCTGCTGGAAGTCACCTGCAATGCACCATATAACGGCACTAATTGCAATATTACAAACACCAGCTATTTCTGAAGGTGTTGCCAGAAAAAAATATTATAGAAACCTAAAATAATATATAAACCTAGATTGTCCACAGTGGTATCAAAGGACTCACGGAAAGTGCTTAACATAATGCCCTGAAATGAACGTTGCCTACCTCCACAGCTCATTTAAAGAAAGATTTGTCCTGAGTTGATGTTTATGGAAAATGAAAGCACACCCTAAAGCACTACCTAGCTAAATTTTGGGGTAATGGTTCTACTGAAATTCTTAAATCAAAAAGTTCAGTGAAATCTCTTGAGATTTACACAAATATAAATCAACTATCAACCCAACAGCCATGACCATTCTTGAGAGTCAACATCCCCAAAACCAACCTCCATCCCCACTGTGTTGATCTAGCAAGGGAATTTGATGAGGATTACCTAACCCATAAACTGTGGGGGAGAAAAAAACCAGCAAAAAGTAATAATTAATTTTATTTCTAAAAACCACATGTCCATTTGAGGGAGAGGTTTAATTGCACCTGCAGAACATCATACTCAGTTTTAAACCAGAAAGCTTAAATGATCACTTTGCAAGGAAATGTACAGGAAACAGTTATTCTTTAATCTCTCTAGCACAGAATAATCAAATTTAAAGTGCTGCAGGGCCACTGCAAAGCCTCATGCATGGCAGGATCAAGCTTCCCTTCTCAAATTTCCTTGTACTTCCTTTGTTCTCCCATTCTCCCATTAGCAAACTGATAACTAACCCTCCTGTGCTGTTCTAACACTGAGTTTTTCAAGCATTTTTAATATCCAACACCCAAAACTGACATAAAAACCTACTCATGAATGCTGTCCTAATATTTTGTTTCCTACCAAATCAAAGGAGGTTCCCACTGTAATGATTAGTGACATGTTTGTTGCCTTAAACAGCTTTGATATTCCAACATTTAATCAATTTTATTTTTTTAAAAGTGACAGGTTTCCTGCCACCCTGAGTTCTACCCATGATGCTGTACTGAACTCAATGGTTTACAGCTACAGTATGAAGACCTGACAGCCTTGCATTTATTTTACACACCCCATCATATGATTTGTAATAACACTGCTCTCACTGTCTGGAATATTTTGGGAAGGTATCAGTGTCAAACACCCCATGGCCATATTGAAGACCTGGCTGATGTTTATCACTGGACAACAAACAACACACTGAAGACACATTTTCTGAATTTCGTATTTCCTCTTGAAATTTTAGCAGCAAGGACACTGCAACACACAACCTTTTTTCAAATAAATGGTACACAGACGATAGAATTATTTTCTGTGTTTTGAGACATAATCACCTCCTGTATGAGAATTAACATGAGCTTTGTTTATTCCAGTGGTAAAACAACCTGTATTCAAGCTTGCCCAGCTGTCTAGAAACTCAACTGATTCCACTGTAAAAGCAGGTGTAGTCAATCATTCCTGTCACAACACTAGTACATTACTGGCTGTTGGCAAGTGGGTCAGCTGGTCACGGGCAAAGCACTTCTCAGCTGCTCTGTTTCCTTCCATCCAAGTTGGCACATGAAACAACGCTGCTACAGCTGCTGAATTTCAAAAGGCATCCATCTGTTTAACTTCCTAAAATGACTTTAAAGAGTGGGATACAACAAACACATCTGCTACCCTCAGCACGTTAAAAAAGATCATCTGGAAATTAACTGGGAAATTATAAATCTCTTGTAGACAGGGATCCACAGTGAAGCTCCTATACACATGTAACATCTGTTCCACCTTCAATTATAGCTCAAAGCTTTGCACCTCTGGCTTTCTGAAGAATCAAGGCAAACTTTAGCTGTAACCAGCTCTGTATCTCCTTATCTCACTGCTAGAGTTTGTTCAGGATCACACCACTGGGCATCCATCTATTCAATTTTGTCACTCCTGAAAGGCTCGACTGGGTAAAGCCTTGAGCACTGTGGTCTGATCTCATAGTCGACCCTGCTCTGATTAGGTTAGACTGAAGATCTCCTGAAGGCCCTTTCAATCTGAATTAGCCCAACTATTCCCAAATAGAATAAAGGAGAAAAAAATAAAAATTCCATTAGTATCTGCTGGAAAAACTCAAAGTGGAAACCAGCTATGAGCAATAACCTGGTCCATCACAAGAAAATGCTTAGGCAGGAGGGCCAGCAGAAGATGCCAGCAGATCAGATTTTAGGAGGAAAATGTTAGCACATGTTTAAGTGTGATCTTCCTTTCAGTTCTTCTCTCACATCTCTCACAAACACAAATGTGTTATCACTTTGAATTATGTGAACAGATGCTTACATCTAGGATTTGCAATTTACATTAACCTAGCCTGCACTTACAGCGATTTCGACACCAAATGCAAACCACAGTGCATGTTCTCACCCTAAGGTACAACATACGTGTAACCTGCAGCACCAGGACATCTCAGTAAGCTCCTTGGCTGCCTGCTGCATTCACAGCAGGCTCTCCAGGCATCCCAATTTCATCCGCAGAGCGCAGGCAGAGCTGGTGTAACACAACCCAGGAGAGACGTGCATCTTCCACAGGTCTGTGGGCACCAGAAAGGCTGGCAGGAAGGCAGTGAGCTGGGAGATCCCACACAAGGAGCTGCCTTATCCACTGGGGAGGTGAGAGGAATTTGCAAGGACACAGAAGAAAAGCAGCCCCGGGGAATATGTCAACACCTAACTGGAAACTAGGTGAGGTGTGCTAGCTAAGGGTTTGTGAACTACAGGCCAAGGCACACCGTCAGTAATAGGAATTAGTATTTGATACTCAGTATTAGAGCAAAACCTCTGAAGTGCAGCACTTTGCATCACTGCTAACACTGTTCCGCATGTATACAAATGAGAAAACAATTTTTCTGTGCTGTAAATAGCTTGTGCAATTAATAGCAGTTAACTGTTCCTGTCTTTTTTCAATTACAGACTCAGGAAAAAAGGGAATATTAAGTTACCTCATGCAATTCTGGACCACCTACTGATAGAAGAGCAATTTGAGGATGAGCTGCTACTGCTAATTATCAAAATTAAAATCTGAAATAGCAACGTTCAGTTTTAAAAGTGAGATGATTTCCTGTTGCAGGCATAACTTTCCACTGCTCTCCCTTGCCAACAGTTATCACTTTTGTCTGAGATTTCTGGACTGAAACCTTGAACACAGAAATGCCATCATCCAGAAAACCTTTCAAAACATTTTGGGTCACCATTTCGGGTCTTTCAAAACAAAGCCATTTATTTACCCTTGGCTAATTAGCTTTTAGTCTCTCTGCACAGACGCAAAATATTTGTGTTTCTATTTTGTCTTTTCTTTTATGTTTTCACACAGCTGCAGCCATTTCCAAAATCATCATCATGTTTCCACGATGATGTTAGGAAAAAATTTCTCCAAGACAGTACTGCTGTTAGTACAACAATAAAAATATTACAGCTGTGTATGCATATGCATGTGTGCACACACATATGTATTGTGAGCTGAATTAAAATGTAGTGATGTCTAATTTGACCTGAGAAAAACAGAACAGCACGTTGACATAAACAGGAAAAGTTCGACACTATTTGCAGCACAGCATCACCAATTCCAATCTCTCTTACCCTGTGCTGAACAAGCATTTCCAATTCAAAGGAGTAATGAGCATCCTGTAAAAAAAATCAGAGTACTAGCAAATACCAAAGCTTTAACTTGGCATTAGCAAAGATCCATGAGAATTCATCACTGTAAGCCCACCACGAGCACTTGCTCCCAAACACACTGGAACAGGCAGGACTGTGCCTACACCACCCATGTTGATCACAGGAAGTTCAATCTTCATTAGGAAACAATTCAATAGCACATATCATTCTTCTAAACATCAACTTTTTAAAACCCACTGAGAGACTCCTCACTCCAACACCTCATTCTCAGCTGCTGGTCGTTTTGTCCAATTTTAACACTCGTACGAAGCACACAGTGCCAGTGCCCACCTCAGGCTGGAAATTTTGGAATGCTTTAGCCAAAATGCCAGAACCAAGGTAGAATCATATGTCATCACTCAGCCACATCCAAAAAGCACCAATGAACTTTGCTTTGCTTCTTGGAGTGCTCAGGCACTCTAGAGCTTTGAACAAGGAACTTGTGATTGGGCAAGGTAGTTATGTTTGTGCCAGAATAAAGTTTAACATGTTTTTGCTGAAAATACACACAGCACAGCTGATTTTGAAATCACTTCTTTTTACATATGCTCCACAAGAATGCTTAAATTCAGCAGTTGAGGTCTGCTGAGTCTGTGCTCCTGAGCACTACACTGCTCCCACGAGTGAGGGACCAGGCCCACAGCTGAACTGAGCACTCCCAGCCCAGGGGGACCAGAAGAAACAAAAGGAGGATTCTAAGCAGCAGGGAGGATAAAAAGGCTCAAAGAGAAAACCTGTACGTGGGGCTTAGAGCACAGATTCTGGAAGGCTATGGAGATGGAAACTGTTCTAAAGAGGAAGGTGTGAAGAGCAGAGCCAATGATGGGATGAACACCCAGAGATGAAGAGAAAGAGCATTAAGACACGGAAGTTCTGAACTTGTAAAACACTACACAGCGTATG
Organism: Tichodroma muraria; assembly: GCA_013390105.1. Lineage (NCBI taxonomy): Eukaryota > Metazoa > Chordata > Aves > Passeriformes > Sittidae > Tichodroma > Tichodroma muraria. The sequence goes on from WAAG01072871.1 coordinate 18,796, forward strand.
CCCCAAAATCAAGTTCACATTTCATGCATGAAGTTAGTAAAATACTAATTTTAACTTTCCCAGTCAGTGTTTCAGGCCCATATTTATGTAACAGAGATTACAGCACCCCCATAACCCACCAAATCTTGTCCAGAGATCAGGTGAGGGCACATTACTACCAATACAATATTTAGATATTAAACTGATCAGCACTATGCGCTGGGAAGCACACACCAGGAAAAATCCTTGAGGGTGTCAGGAGGGAAGAAAAATACAAATTTTGTCATTATGGAGGAATTTAGTTAAGTACAATAAATAAAGCTGAGAGTCTCACATACCACGTACTGTTCTTTCTTAATTAAACATACTATTAAATAACTGGCTGCTGACTCGCTGATCTGTAAGGCCAGCCTTGGAAAAAACAGTGTACGATCATGCCCTTAAAACTGAATCATCATGACAAATAGGCTTTATGTCACAAAATGTAAAAGACAAACATCTGGGATATTTTGTATTTGGCTTTTCCTAAACTTGGGGTTTTAACCTTCGTATTTCAGCAACCCCAATATTCTTTTAACACTTTGTTTGTTCAACAAGTTTGATATTGCTTCCCAGTGTATATTGGATGGTATATCAAAGAATTTCAGACTCTTGTGCAGAAGATTTACAGTGACTACTTGCATCTTGGGAAATCAGCAGATCTGCACACAGCCCACACACCCCATCCCAGTGTTCCTGTAGCTGCCCCAACCCCTTCAGCACAGACGGGATCACAAAATATCTTGAGCTGGAATGGACCCACAAGGACCACTGAAGTTCAACATCCCTCCACAGGCCCAGCAGCAGCTGCAAGCTCATCTCTGCACAGTGGTGCTGGGATGGGTCCCACACAGCTCTCTCCCTGCAGGGAAGGAGCAGGCACAAGGCCAGCTCTGCCTGCCGTAACCTGAAGAGAGCGAGACCCCATTATCAGCACAGCCAGGACAACCCACCCCTCGGTGCTGCACCGTGCGCGCTCCAGCACCCACCACACCCTCCTGCACACCTTCCATCCCTCCACTGGCAGCCTGGCGTGGTGCAGTGTCACCTGCAAGTGGGTCACCAAGCCTCTGACCCAGTGCCCCGAGGCTGGCGCGGCTCCCTGGGTAGCGAGCAGGCGGGGGGGACAGAGAGCAGATGGCTTTTCCTATCTCCACAACAATTTAATCGCGGCGGTCCTAACGCCACTGACGTGCTCCAGGCCACCTCCAGTGCCTTGCTGCAAGGTGAGAAAGCTGCTCCTTCCCAAGGGCAGCCCCTGCAACCGGCCAGGAAGTGTCTGGAGTGGAGTCAGGACACAAGCCACACTTAACTCAACTTGAACTTCGCAACAGGAACGGAGCACGACAGATCTGACCAGTTCAGGCAAAAAGGAAAAGCGCTTGTACTGCAGGAGAGTTGTGACCCTGGAAGTCAAGGATACGGGATGAGCGCCCAGTGCCACTGCCGAGTGCAGGCGAGCTGGCCTGACAGCTTGGCAAACGCCTCAAATCAGGCTGCCCAAAATAGAAACGAGTAAAATTAGTTGCTACTTTGGAAATGTATTTCTTCGTTTTCTCTTTATGAACTGTAAAACCAGATAAAAATGTCTGCACACTGTCCAGGGCAATGTGACAGCTCTTTTAACAGAAGCACCTCAGATACTGAGATGTTACCAGATAGAGATTTCCAGATTTAAGCATAGAAGCATTCTCCACCTATGCAATTAATGCTGATCTATGTTTGTGTGACCCAAAGCCAGGTTCCTCTGTGCTAAAGGGGATGTGGGGATGCCATAGCTGATATGTGGGCAAATCCAAAAGGAAGGCAAAGGCAGCAACTACACTCCTAGAAAAGAACAAAGACTATTAAGTGTGTTTTCTTTTTCCAGCCTTGACTGAAATTAGGAAACAAACAAAAAAAGTTTAAATTGGTTGTGTTTTGCTAAGTGGGTCAGACCATGGTGTTGATAACACCAAGGCTGCAGGTTAAATCCCTGTATGGGCCATTCACTTAAGAATTGGACTCAATGATCCTTGTGAGTCCCTTCCAACTCAGAATATTCTGTGAATCTGTGTTTTCAGCTCCTCATCAAGACAAAACTAAAAACCCCAGTGCAGAATAATTGATTTTTTTATTTCCTGTAGGGTACAGCTAACATCAGTTCTTCAGGCTAGTCCACAAACTTAGGCTCTTTGGCATATCCTGGGGACCTACACACATGGATGCAGCAGCAGCTAAAGAAAACAGCTGTAATTATTCCCAAACCTGTATAAATCACAACGGGGGAGCAGTTGGAAGCAGGGATAGAGAGCCAAAGTTTGACAAATGGAAAAGACAAAACTACTGGAAAAAACCTTTTGGGATGTGTAAGCAAGCTAATGAAGAGTAGAAATAAATAAAGTATAATAGATAGGTTATATATAAAATATCTGGAAAGCAATCTAAAATAACAGCTTTCTCTTTTGATGTTACTATCTGTTTTGAGTTCATGTTTATGGCACTACCAAGCCCCAAACAAATGAGATGAAAAGTGGGGAGGGTTATGCAGATAACATTGTAAGGGAAGGAAGAAATAAAGGAAGGTACTGTTTATCTTTCCTTTTACACTCAGTATTTTGATTCCCTGTCCCATAAACAGGAGGGTGAGGGAACTCTAAAGCTGCTTGTGACTTCGAAAACTTAGTTCTGTTCCCTTAATCCAAAAATTCCACAAAACGTTCCTCTTCCTCTCCATATTATGCTTTACCACCTAGAGCCAGAGCACAAAGGGCAGCGGTTTCCAGTGTGCACAGGCACAAACCTTTGTGTGGCAGAGCTGTGCTGGGAGCAGATAATTACAGCAAATAAAAGGCAGCTCTGAATATAACAATGTGGAAGCAAATCCAATTGCTAAGGACATTGGCTGAAAACAGCCCTCAGAAACAAAGAACCAGCCACATTAGAGCAATCTTTCATACTTGTATAAAATAAGTAATTGAGTCACGGACAGGGTAAAGCCTGGGAGCACAAAGAAAGATCACAAGTCGAAGCTGGAAACCGTCCCAATGGTCCCATATTTCAGCTCCCTCTCTGTTTGCTATTCTTCCCACTCCGGGTTTAAGCACAGCATCAAAGCTCGTTATTAGTCTGTAATCAAGGCCATTAGAGCTCTCAAATTCAACCTGAAGACTCACTGGGCAAAACCTGGCAAGGCAGCAAAAAACGATCCCCTCTGAGTAATCAGAGTATTGCTCCACACCATGCAGATAGAAAACGGTCCCTTTGTGCCCAGGGGCCTGCCAGAGGCCTCACTTGAGAGAAAACGTTATCTTACACACTATAAATACGTGAAAATGAGATTAGAGGCAGCTGTTGTGACAGCAATTTGCCATGTCAGTACACCCCTCACACTCTGTCCAGGTTTTTAGCTCACTAGTGACTCCAAAGCAAGAGTGGCATTGCCACCCCTCCCCCCCCCCCATGCCCCTGCCTTTCCCATCCACTTGCACTATCCAAAGACTGCCCTCACCCTCACCTGACTTCACTTTGGCTATCAGAGATGGAGTCAAACACCCCGCCACTATTTGGCAGCTGAGCAGAACAGGACAGCTTCTTTATTGCCCCAGTTTGGCCCTGTGACATCACAGCGAATGTTAATCAGGAGCAACGTTAACATTACAGAAGTCTCTTACAAAAGTAGGCATTTGAAGCATTTCCACTGAAAACTAAGTACACTCACCAATTTTAATTCTTGCCACATTATTACATATTACTAAAACTCCTCAGCATTCTGTCAGATAATTGACTGCATTCATTACTTCCAGTAAGAAAGAAGCTACTGAGTGGGAGAAAAATAAGCATTTTGTTTCTACATTACTCTGGGTTGCATGCTTAATAGTGATTTCCCAGATATCCCAGTGGTTATTTCTATTTATACTGTGTGTAGTTGTCTTTGCTATAAATGAAGATCCAAAATGGGTGGCAACTATCACGTAGCTGTTACAACATGCAAGAGATGCATAAGGACACACTGCAAAATGTGACTACTGGCCATAAAGATACTATTGATGGGCAAAGTATGGCCTACTGATTTCCTAAAGAAAAACAGAAAATATTGGCATGTTAGCTTACCTCACAATCAAAATTTGGCTGGACACTCTCAAGAGCTAAGGGTAATGTATTTCCCCTGGGATGAAGTATTTTAAAATACAGGTAATGGGAGACTACATTCTTGGGTAGTAAGTTCCAGATCTGAATAAGGATGTACAGAAAACCTAAATCAATACCTTTGTGCTTCCATTAGTCTTTCAAGCTCAGCTTCTGGGAGCACTTCCCAAGGATGACTCAGTATCTGTAAAGTAATTGCTCTTCTCTGAGATAACCTTCAGGAGATACAGCAAGCACTGAGGGATGGTGTGACAGAAGCCTTACATCCTTTGTACCTGTTATGAAAGGGCTGACTTCGGCTGCCATTCCTGAATTATGGGGTCTAGAGGGGGTCTGGCTGCTGCCCCCCTGGAGCAGCACCAATCAGCCAAAAGTCATGGTGGGAGGGAAGGAGGCAGCAATGCCACGAGCAGACTGCAGTGCCTGTGTCCCTGTGTGTCCCTGCCACCTGTGCAGAGCAGAGGGGGAAGCTTGCACCCTTCCAGGGCACAGCCCTGGCACCGTGCAGTACTCTCCCACACACACTCCCACTCCCAGATGGCCTCCACACAACCCTTCCAACATCAATTATTTTAGGATTTTAGCAATTAAGCCACAGAGCCCAGATTTTTGTCTCACAGTCAGGAGTGCGATTCTCTTTTTTTAAAAAAAACAGGAAAAACCCCTTGAACAGACAAACGTCCCTACCGAACCAAAAATAATCATAATAAAATATTCCTATTTCTGCAGCAAGTCACCTAAAGCATTCAAAATACAGCCCATGAGTTTGTTCTGCTGACAGCTCTGTGTTTACACCTGCTGCTTCCCCTTGTCCTGAGTCTGGCAGGAAACAAAAGCAGGAACAGAAATCATCTCTGTGCAGGCAAGTAGCAGAAATTAAGGGCAACAAGAGAAGGAACAGTGCAACAAAAGGCACATGTGATGCCAATACCAATTTTTATTGTTGCTTACAATGTAGAAGATGGCACTGGCACTCCAGTAATTCAGTGGAGAGGAAAAGGCAGCTACAGAGCTTCAGCCCAGTTTAGTGATGAGTTTCCTTAAGCTCAAGAATTGAGCTATAATTCAGGACACATTCTTTTCAAGACATTGATATTAGAGCACATCACCACATCTACCCTGCAAATCTATGTATTGAGGAGCTGGTTTTGCTTTAAACCTACTGAAGGGAGGCAACAAATACAGTGAGCTGCAGAAGAGAATTCTCTCAATTTCTGTCCTTCCTGGAAAGAGAAGATTAGGCTAAAAGATTATTCAGAAAAATTGAACTGTGTTAGAGATAGGGAGCAGACCTTAGTAAGCCCTCAGGTAACCACTTGCATTTAAATGCCTGTAGCAGTAAGCTCCTGGCAACATGAACATTGAACAGACATTTCTGAAGCCTAGCAGAGAAAGACAAGAGCTCTTATGCTTGCCTGCTTGCTTTTAATAGTGGACATACGATCCTTATATTATAAAATCTACAATTTTCTCACTGAAGTCTTGAAAATTGTTACTGAAACTTCAGTAACAATCTGCATTGTCCATCCCATCCCATGACGCTGACTCAGAGACAGGACTGAAAAAGTCACCAGGACCAGCTGTGTGCCCCATTCCCACTGCACACGTGATTCCAGCTTCTCATAAGCCAAGCCTTGAGCTGCTGCAGTTCAGAGAGAGCCATGCACAGGCAAAGGAAACATCTGTGCTGCCCTAAACCAAAACAGCCCATCTGAACTGCAGGGCCCCAGCCTCTCCCTATTCACCTCAGCCACCCCACCCCAAATCAGGCCTGGAGTCGTGACCTGTGCTGCTCCCAGCATCAGTCACCCCATGACTCACAACTCTGTTAGCTGATGCATCCTCCCCTCTGCCAAAATGTGCCCTGCTGTTTGACAAGTCACCGGAACAGCTGAATCATCCTTCTCCAGCACTGCTGCTGTCACTGTCCCAGGTCTGACTCTGTCCTTGCCCTGGTGTCTCACCACATTGGCCTGTGTGGAGCTGCTGTCTAGGCTCCTGGAACCCATTAAGGCTGCATTACTGAGGGAAGGCTTTGGGAGAAAGGCTGTGAGCAGAGCTTTACGGGCAGAGGCTTTACCTGCAAAACAAGGAGTCCACCAGAAAAGCCAAGAGAAAGCTGAACTTTACCGTGAGCACAGATGCTCCTCCAAGCCTGTTAAAAGCAAATCCTTTCTACTGGCTCTGTTAACTTTAATGATTAAACCCCTAGGTCAGGCTTTTGAGAAGGAGGCAAGTCCCAGTTCTCATGCTATCTCAGCAGTCCCGTGGTTCAGAGCGACAAGGAGCAAAAATAAATGTGAGTGACAGATTCACATCTGAGGCTGACATCTAGCTATAACATCAGGTAAGTGCAGGATCAACATCTCTGAGAGGCATCAAAGAGAGGAGATATTGTGCAGGACCAATTCTTCTCTCCCTCAAAGGCAAAAAGTATTTTTAAAAAGGCTCAAGAACCAAAGGACAAAAAAAATCCAGGTTATAACACTTCTTTTAAAAAAGACTTTTTAAACTGGACGTTATGCTAAGGAGTAGCCCCGTGACACTGATAGTGTCACAGGCACAACTGATAACACACAGAACTCTCTTTTCTATATTCAGCTCAGCCCCACAGTTCTGCATACCAAATCATTCAGGTTTGTGTTCTCCTGCCTTCAGGTCCTTTGCTCTTGCTCCTTAATCTCCAGACAAATCTCTGATCCTCATGCCATGCTGTCAGGAATGAGTGGCATGAGGCTGGGCTAACATTTCTTTTCCTTTCTGGCCTGCAATTATACAAATCACACCTTTACAGCTTTTCCATCACTGCTTGCCCATTTATTTCTCAAACCACTTTACCCAGGCTTGCCCAAAGTTTCACTTCCTGGCAGACATGAATAGTGAAGTGAATCAAATATCAGGCTGAGAATATTGCAAAGAAATGTTTCAATACCGGTAATTTTTGTGAATAGTGAAGTAAATCAAACATTAGCCTGTGAATACAGCAAGGAAATGTTTCAATACCAGTAATTTTTGCATTCGAGCTGAATAAAAAACAGGATGGAAAACACTTATTGCCTGAGTTTTGAAAAAAAGTGTGGCTTCTCTCTAGCACCCTCAGTGTAAACCATGTATTTTGGGAACAGGGAGCTATTTCCATTGCTCTCAGCTGGTATGTTCCATGCCATAACTCAGCCTCTGCTGAGTTTGCTGACCTTGCATCCTGTTTAAAGCAGTCGCTCTGTCAGTCAGTTACTGCCATCAACATGGCACAGCAGAACCACCACCACCACTTTTTGCAAGCTTTCTCCTTCCTCCCTGACAGCCACGAGAGCCAAGGCCAGAGCTCACCTACCCCTTCCAGGGGAAGAACAATGTGCTGGGCTCCTGCAACTCAGCAAACGACAATTTCTAAAAGTAAAAAAAAAAANTTGCAAATGGCCATTTTGGGGCATAAGCTGGAGTTGGGCACATCTTATCTTAACACGAGCAACATACACATTCTGGAGAATATCCATAAGAGAGACGTGAGTCTGGCCAAACACAGGGAGGGCCTTTGCTAAGATGACAGGATGAGGTGCTTAAGCGTATGTGTTTGAAGATGAGAAGGCTACAGGGGGGATCTTCTTGTGCTCTGTAAGTTCCTTAAGGGGGATCACAAGGATCTGGTGGAAGGATAAATTTGAACTAAGCAGCAACAGAACAACATGTGGACAATCTCAGGCTTTAAAATAGAAGTAATTTATATTAAACAGAACCATGGTGGTTTAGCCAAAGTGGGCTGCTATCTAGCCATGTGGGATTTTTTTCTTTTGTCCAGGAGACTTCTGCAGCATATAAATAATGCAGTAGTCAAGTAAATAAAAAGATTGCTTGGATAGCAGTGGATGGATATGGATATGGATATGGATATGGATATGGATATGGATATGGATATGTATGGGATTAGATGCTCAAACACGATAGTTTTACTCATGCATACAGGGTTTATGTTTAGTATAAGTAGGGAATCTCCTTTTCCCAGGTTACTACACACAGTTGGAGAGATAGCAGCTTGTGGTAGGAAAAAAATGGATACAGCCTTCATAAACAGATAATGTGAAATATTTTTCTAGCACCCAATTGTACAGAATATTTTCTATCAGGCAGACAGAAGCATCAAAGACACACTTATTGTATCATCCTGAAATGACAGAATAGGAGAGCAAGAAGTTAGTGTCTCTCACCTGCCTGTCAAAGTCTAAACCCCATCACACAGAGCCTGATTGCTCAGAGTGCCACTGTCCCCTCTGCCAACACTGAACACTGCAGCATGATCAAAACACCCCGACCTTTCTTTACCTGCACCTTGCAGATGTTCTTAGCACACTTTTACTGAATGCTCAGTGTCCAGCCTGTGTTGTGAAGTAAAAGCAGAAAAAAAACCTTTAAGCCCATCGTAAGGGCTAACGGTTTTAAACTAAAAGGGGGCTGGTTTAGATTAGATACGAAGAAGATGCTTTTTGTGATGAAACACTGGCACAGATTTCCCAGAGAGATGGTGGATGCCCCATCCTCGAAATATTCAAGACCAAGTTGGATGGGGCTCTGAGCAACCTGGTCTAGTTGAAGATGTTCCTTCTCATTGCAGAGGTTGGACTAGATAACCTCTAAAAGTCCCTTCCAACCCAAACCTGTTATTTTTCCCTCTCAAAAACCACAATAGGCTGAAAATATTACGTGTCTTTGTGCAGAATGACTTACTGGAATCCCTTCTGAAGAGAAAGTCTTGCCAGTGGCCAAAAGCTGGTGTTTTATTTTTACTGGGCTGGGAGTTTTATGTTGCCTCCCTGCACCCGTTGAGATGAAATTTGAATCTGCTGCTGCCGTTTCACCTCGGGTTTCTTGACTTTCTTGTACTAAACAGGAAGCCCTTGTCAATACAAAACTATTTGCACTGGCCTCCCTAGCCTGTGCTGTGTCTAGATAATTCAGCCTAATGAGGGATTATTTCCTGTGTTCGTGGCTGACAACACCCAAAGACATTCTGGGACTGTGCGGTGATAAAAGCTGAACTATATTAAGCCGATAGCACGGAGCTGGTAATTTTAAATAGAGAATAGAAGAGAGAACAGATACTGCTCCACGCCATCCAAAAGTCACTGAGATTTGTGCTTGAGCCAGGAAATTAAAACAAAAACAGGCTTTCTGGTTTAGGACTGACATCTCCACTAAACCCACTGAGCTCCATAGGCTTACCTGTGTGTTAAAATGCAGAGCAGAAGCAGCGCGTGTGTGATTACAGGCTAACGAGAGCGTGACTCTTGTCCTCCGTGGATGCGCCTGGACTAAAACTAATTCTGTTCCTAACATGAGACAGCAAAGGTCAGTCCAAACAAAAGGTAAGGCTCAAATCTCCAGCAGAAGTAACAGAAGCTTCTTGGCAGTTTCACCCCCAGGGAGCTGCTGGAAGGAGCAGGCATGTCACAGGAGTGATACAGGCTCTCTCACAGGCACCTGTGACCTGAAAGGCCCAGACTTTCCTTGCTCCACCAAAGGCAGTTGAGCCCAGACCTAAGCCAGTGGGTTTAATAATAATTATAGCATATTACACATAATACACATATTAATAGCACAATTTCATTTCTCTACCCATTTCAGAATGTGGGCCAGTTTTCCAGCGTCTCATGTGGACACTATGGATGACTCACATGCTCACCAGCAACTAAATTAGGGCTTGAGCCAAAATGCTGTAGATTGTAGCATATTTATAGCCTTTGGGATGTAACAGTGAGCCGTCCCTCTATGGAGCAGAAATACCCACTGTGTTTGAAGAAGAAAGATGGCCCTGTATAAACAAGTCTATGTATGTTCCAGATGAAGGAAATGAAGAGTGGCAATGCAGCGCCTCTCATAATTCTAGCCAGCTGTCAGTCCAGCTAGGAAAACAACAGTATCAAAAACAAGCCATTTTCTTATCGTAATTCGTTCCATTTTACAGTATCATCATAAGATATGCAGATTATTAAAGCCAAACCAAATACTTTGGTTATTCTCCATCCACATATCCTCTGCACTGGTCTTTATAGAGCAGATTTTGAAGGCTACCTATCATTTCTAGCTGCACTGCTATTCACTTCTACAAAGAAAAAATAGAGAGCGGCATGAGACATGGATTAAAAAACCCCAAACCCTAAACTTTGTAATACAGTTGTTGGGCCATGTTCTTGGACAAAGTACAGCACTTCAGACTGGTAGGAGACTCTTCAGGTCTATTTAGAAAAGAATGGGAGACTGATGGCCCAGCCTCCAGGCAAACAGCTGGGCATCTCTATTAAAACTATACTGTTCCCTTAAGGAGAACCTGACAGGTTAATGAAACAGGAAAAGTGCAACAGCCCGGGGAACACATGATTTCATCCCACCTCCCATCAGCTGTTACTATGCAAAACTGGCACTAAAGCTAAAAAAGCACCACATAAGCTTAATTACTTCCTATATTTTTGATTGATGTGATTATTTCTTTCAACCACACAAGACATTTTTCTCTACTTTTCTTCTGAAGTTTCCACACATGAATTCTCTAGTTGCTGTATCCAAGGCAATCCCACGCTCGAATTTCAATGGTTTGAAGGAACTCAAAGGGTTCAGTCATACAAGGCAGGCTGAGTTGGTCTGCAATCCCACTGCTGAAGGAATTATGAGTATGAAAAACAGAAAAGTGAAAGTATCAAATGAAAAAATAGCACGAGTCTTGTTGTACCCTCAAAGCACAACAACAGATGCCCAGGATGCTTGAAGGTTGTATTAGTTGAGAAGTTAACTTGAGAAAAGATGACCTCAGATGTAACACAAATCTGCCAAGGACAGAGGTGGGACACAGAAGGAATGACTATTTGAAGAAGATATGATTGTGCTGAAAGCCAGGACCAGCTAAAACTCCCTTTGCCATCAAAGGGGAGAAACAGAACTGCTACAGCACACTGAGATCATCCAACGGTGTGTACCTAAAATAGTTCAGGTGAATCACATCCTAAAAATGCTTATTTCTGTTCTTTAACTATAAAAGGAGCCCTAAGGCACTCAGTTCAACTGCATATGTCTATGCTGCAAAGGTTTAAAGAAAGATGAATTCATTTCTCACTAGAAGTGATTCCATCTAGAATCACAGAAAGTTCCTTAAGTCATGCAGCAGTGAGATATCTGAGGAAATTGCTACCCTGAAATTGGAAATGGGGTCTGCTTTCTTGATAAAAAAAGTAACTACCAGACCTCTTTGTCCATGTTTAAAAATCTTAAATTATCACAGTATTGCTGTACCAAAAGAGCAATTACCAATATGTAAGAAACCAGATAACTTGATTCTACTGAAGAAAAATTCCCACACTGAAGTTACAATTTCCACTCTCACAAAATAAATGACAGGAATTTTAAAGGAGAAAACAGAACAATATTCTATGCAGCTACTGTTTCTTCAAGATAAACTCAGTTCTTAATGCAAAATGTGCACCTCACAATAAATACAGATAAAGGGTTAAGAAGTGAAGAGCACCCAACTATAGGTCCTAGGCTCTACAGCAAAGTCAGTGAATGTGAAGAGAACCCTGCTGCTGTTCATGCTGCATGTTTCAATCCAGTCTCCAGATTCCAAGCCTGGTAGCTCTCACAAGCATTAAATTTCCCAAGTAATAGCATAACTAAAAGATGCTGCTAGGAAGGAAAACACACTTGACTGCACACGCTTGGTTAATTCCCAGAAACCCTGCTTCTCTCTATTACTGTTTGGATGCTGGAGCCTGTTCCTGTAATTCAAAAGTAAACAATAATTCAGGAAGGCTATTCAGGCAGAAATCGTACTTGGAACCGTGCGAGGAGCACGCACTGACTGGTCCTCCCGTTCCCCGCAGACCCTGACTCCTGGGGCAGCCTCTGGCCAGCAGGAGCACACGCTTTCGCTTTCACACAACACCCCCACTCGCCAGGCTGCACGAGGGAAAAGCATCCAGCCCCTGCACATCAAAAGCTGGAACCTCGGAATGATGAACAAGGCAGTCAGCCTACAGATACCAGCTCAGGCTAACCAACCCAGCTCAGCTCAGCCCAGGGATCTGCTCAAACCTCTGCCATCAGCAAGGACTTTTGCCTTCTAAGGGCCTGGCTCACCTCAAGCGGTTTGTTTGATGCTTTTCCTAACTTGCAGGAGGAAGGAAAGGGTGGAAGAGGCTTTCATCCCCTCAAAACAATAGACTGTGACCCAACCAGAATATCTTCCATTTTACCCGAGTTAAAAATGATGCTCCGCACAGACAAAGTGCAGCATTCTCGTTTCAGAGTCCAACACAGCAGAGAAAGGACAGTGAGGATTTGGGGAGCCTCTGCCAAGTTCAGTCCCATCACACAAGGTCCTTACTCCCAGGAATTCCTAGGCAGCTGGCAAGAGAGCACACTGACACTAGGCAAGGAAACAGAGGTGAGATTTCCCTGACATTGCTTGCACAGGCTAAAAGCAGTCAGCTCCTATTTCTATTTTGAGCTCTTCCAATCCCAGCTTGTTGTGGGCTGCTTGTAGAATCACTGCCAACAGCCCAAAACTGTGTGAGCCTCTCATGACAGATCACAACTTAGGACAAAACTGTGACAATGCAAATGTCAATGACTCTGCAAAGGGCCACAGGGGAAGCCCTGACTGCAACCCAGGATTGAGGGGCAGTACCCAGCACCTGCGATTCTGCATTTTTAAGTACCAGTGAGCTTCCATCTTGAGCAGGAATTGCCCATTCACTTAAAGCTGCTTTCTGTTTCCGTGGGGACAAGGGAAAAACCAGACCCTGCCAGCTTTATCTCTGCTCATGAATCATATCCCAGTCTTTCTAGTCTCCTTGACTACAGCTAAATAAAACAGGGGCAGGCAGGAATCGTTTGCTGGCCGTTAAGTGCCTGAAATAAGGCGACGACTGCATTGCAGCTGGGAATTTTTATGATAGGAAATATTGGGATGTGTGTTTCGTGCCCTGGGTAGTGGCATAAAGGGCACCAAGTGGTGCCTGACGCTTCAAGATGTGTTGAGGTAGTGCTAGAGGATAGAGCAGGATGAAGGGAGCTAAGGAAAACTGGCCCTTGGTTGATGTTGCTGCAGCACAGCAGAGGGATGAACTGTCCCAGAACCTGGCGAACAGGGGGGATGGACAATTGGCTAAGTTCACTTATTTATCAGTAAAAACATAACCTGCACGAGCACAAATCAATGATCCTTGTAGGCCCCTTCCAACTCAGAATATTCAGTGAGTCTGTGACCAAAAAACCACACCACGTCCCACAAGCTGAACTCTAGACGTCCCTTCCAATCAAGATACTTCATGTTTGTAAATCTCAAGATGAGACTGATGGACATGGGGACCTCTACTCCCACAAGTGATGATGAGCAAGGAAAACCTGGCTTTTGAATTAACAACTAACTCCTAAATCCCAGAGTAATTTTTGCTTACTGGGTTAAGTAGCTCCCATTGCAGACACTGCCTCGTGCAATGCCTCCGTTTGATTTCAGTCGCAGGGTCTCATCAGCTACTTAAACACACATCAAGAACAGCCTCTGAAGTCTGAGGTGACAAGCACCCTTTCCTTCAAGAAACAATCATCTAATCAGTTTTCATATCATTGAAGGGGCAAAATACTGTGTTTCCTCCTGTTCTGAGGCTGAGTAGTTTATTCCTATTTCAAATAAATCCAAAAGGGCAAACGGTGTTTTTGCTGAACTCCTAGGTCTCGATGAACATGAACTGAAGGAAAGATAAAACCCACTGATGCATTCTCTTAACCATCCACATCAGTAAGTCTTTGTACACAAACTAAATGAGTATGTAAAGCCTCAGAGCAGGAAAACAGTATTACAAAGGGATTTTGGAGGAAAACTAATTCCTAAGAGCAAGTCGCACAAAACTTTCCTACACTGTCCTTGTGTAATTAAGTCTGTATCCACAGAAAACTCGTACTGCATGAATGAAGCAACCTCTTGAGAAACAATCACATGAAGACTAATAAAACAGGACGTGTCAAAATTATTGCCAGGAAATCTCTAAATCTTTGCCATATATTTTACAGCGTGTTTGCCTACGGTTGACCCCAGTGCAATATTTATAAAATACAACTGCCAGAGAGCTACAGCACTTCCTTTCAGCAATCCCAAGGTGGTATGCAAGCTGGGGTTTTTCAGCTCAGTGTTGAATCCTGGGACTTTGGAGGATGGAGTCGACCTACAAGCAGTAGAGATATATTAAAAAAGCCTCCAGCAGTAACAATTTCCTCCCCAGGAACATTTGCAAGTTTTCAAACTCAGACGTAAGGCTGTCAAGGCTGTGGTTTCATCAGTCTACAGCCAAAAGACTGACACAATAATTTTGAATATTAACTGATTCTTCTATTTTTTTAAATATAGTCTAAATCCACATGCTCTAGAAGCAACAGACCCCCATGGCAGCACACTGAGTTATTTGCTCTCAGCCAAGAATCTAACTATAAAGGACAACAATCCTGCCTAAATGTCAAAGGGAGCTATTTGTCACTGGAGCTCATTGCAAATGCACAGAAACATGGAAGTTAATTTTATCCTGAAAACTATCCCAGAATGCGTGGAGCCTGACAGCCACTTTTGGCACCTGAGATGCTCAGAGGGAATGCCCTGCCTTTATAAACCAAGTGTTGCTCCTAGATCCCAGTGCTTTTTTTTCCAAGTCAAAGCATTATGCATTCAGCAGAAGCAGCTCACTTTTATAGCTGTCGTGAACTAAATTAGCAAAGGTCCCCCATGTAAACATAGGCTTCACCAAATAAATACTCCCAAACTGTTGTGGTACAAGTAATATCTTCAGTGAAAGAAATGAGTCTTTTCTTGCAATAGTAAAAGATAGAATGTTCTGGGATGTCATCCAGAGGGTTTGGAGGGATCATGTATCCAGGTTACATGGATCTAAGTAAGGTTACTTTGGTTTTAAAAAAATTAAAGATGATCCAAGAGAAATATAAATTTTATTAGGTTGGAACTCCCATGTTCCTGCAAGAAATGTTGAAAACTAGATACTGCCTCAGCCACCCATAATTCTTATACTTCTTAAAGTATAGCAGTGTCTCTTATAGATTCAGAGGCTTTTTTTAGAGGAGTGAGAATAATTCTGCTGACTGTAAAAGACCAGCTACAAAACCCAACTCAAGACTCTGCACTGCACTAAGAGCTCTGTAATTGAGCAGCTTGCATGTGCTGTTCAGCTGCTTAAGCACTGTGACAGTGAGAGTGCCTCCCACAATAATTCTCTCCAGTGTCAGTTCATTCCTGACCAAGTAGGCAACTTTCAATTTCCCAGCAGGCCATCCAGCATCAACACTTTACCTGGAAAGTATCTTTTCAAGTCTTATTCCAAAGATCGAGCTCTTCTTAAACTGAGATTTTTCAAAACCCACTTCATGTTACAAACTTATTTTCCACACTGTGCTGTGTGTTTCTGGTGTTTGTTTAGAGATCACAAACGCAGCAGCTCTAGCTATAATAATAACAGCCACGTAGTAGCTATACAGAGCTAGTTAAGAAACACAGTCTGAGGGTCTGCATTCTCTCCAAAGCACCCTAAGGAAGTCCACAGTGCTGAATGTTTTCAGAAATCATTATCTGGGTTATAAGACTTTTTTCTTTGCCTTGTGGACTTGATTGTTGATGTCACAGAATATGAGGAAATCATCACCCGTCCTGTAAGTGAGAAAAATACCAGGCAAACAGACACTGATGCCCTTCTCCCTTGGGGTTCACAATGCCACTCCTTCCTCTCCTCCTCTGCAGTTCACACATGCAAGTTGAGGTGAGCTCCTGCACCTTTCAGCCACCACATGCAACAGCTGAATTCAGTATCTCCACCAAGTCCTTAAGACTACCTGAATGGCAGTAATTGTATTACACTGAGCCTGTTCTGACCAGCACCAAGTGTGAAATTTTGTCACCCGATTAACAGGTCCCTTTGCCACAGGAATGAACAGCAGAGCAATTGAAAACGTTTCCTAGAGAGCAGAGACATTGTGTCAGCTGCAAACTTCCCTCTCTTCATCCCCAGAGTCAGAGGCTGGAAGTGTTATCTCATGGAGCAACAGGGACTCCTAAACACATGGTGAGCCAGGTCATCTGAGGGCAAGTCTGTTTCAATTACTTTTTATTTTAAAACCCCAAAGCCCTTTGCTGCACAGTGCTGTACTTTCTGACTTTGTCACAGGATAGCTGCTATAATTTCTAGGTCAGTAGGACTCCAGCACTGCCCTTGGGCTGTATTTTCACAAGGCTCAATACGTGTCAGACACACCACAGTAAATAGCTCCTATTGTCTGTTGCTTTAGGGAGCCATTGGTTTCACATAAAAATATCACTACTTTTATTAACAGATATCGATAGAGGTCTGGAAATGGTCATTCACAATCTGAAATGCATCTGCCTTGCTCAGACAATGAGAAAGTAAGAAATCAGTGACCCGTGCTCTGGCATCTGCTTGACGCTGTCCTCACGAACACGAGGCAGACTGACAGAGCTCTGCAGCAGCAGAGCTGGTGCACAGCAAGGTGGGAGCTCCAGCTCCTCAGCACTGCCTTCAACACACACTGAGTTCAGCCTCAGGGCTGAGTTTACAGCAGGAGATATGAAAAATACTGCATTTATGACATTGGCTTTGTTTTTCCCCTCCTCTTCCTTTTAAATCAGATTAAACTAATGGGCAAAAGCCATCATTATAGGTGTCATGGCTGCGACTCCTGGAGTAACAGCGCACGCTTCCTCCCTAAAGAGAAGAAAAACACACATTGTGCAGCACTTAGAGGTGATTCCTTTGTTCTCTGTTAGTACATTTTCAAAACTGGACTTCCCCTTTAGCTGCTTTGGGAATTTATCACAACCAATGCATGGGATCAGGCTTCAGTCAGTCTACATTATCTTTCAAAACCTCCACAAAGCACAAATTCCCAAATCCCAGAGAAGAAAATTAACATTCCATGTCTGTTGCTGAGACACCTGGAAATATTAAGAGATTGTTTCTCAAAAGCCAGGACATTTTTCAAGCATTTCGCCTTAATTTCTTTCTGTCTCTTGTTACTTCTCATCTGTATAAATCCAAAGATTTGAAAATGCTGAAAAGAACCTCATCCTTTAAAATATGGAAATATACTTGGAGATTAAGATCATTATGATCATCCAAATCACCAGAGACAACCTTGCCAGAGCTAGGTTTCAAGGAAAGCTCATCTCTTGATAGGCAGAGTCCAGGCAGTAATTTGTGTCAGGGCTGATTTTAGTCAGGCTTCTGTTTGAAAACATCCAAATTATTAATTAGCTTATGTACAAAGAGTGACAAAGAAACTCACTAATACGTGAGCTCTGTCAGAGATCTTTCAGTAGGAGGCTAAGTTACATCCCACCAGGGAGGAAATCCTCATGGTTTTAACATTTATTTTACTTTTTGATTAGAAAGACTAGGCAAAGACATTCTACTGGTACGTTAGTCCCATAGAACTGATACATCAGATTTTAGAAAAGGAATTCTAGCAATTGTTTGCTTTCCTTTCCCTTTTCTTAGCTCTCCATTCACTCTTGGAAATTCCCAGAGTGATACAGGACTATTTCCAGAATGAAGTTCAACAGCTGTCTAAAAACCCATTCTTTCTTGAGGATTCCATGACATGGAACACCAAGCAGGAGAAATCAAACCTGATGCTGCAAGAAGGCAAAATATCACCATCTCTATTCCAAGCTGTGATACTGTTCCCTTTAGATCTTAAGGAGAACAATTAACCAGTTGCTCCACTCAGAGCAGCCTCTGAAAGCTTTGGGCTTTCAACCTATTCAGCTTGCTAAAGGCAACACATTGAAAAGACAGAGTGACATGTTTTTAGGTATGAAGCTGAGTAATTAAACAGCTAAAATTCTCTAGCTCATTTTAAGTCAGTTCTTTCAAAGAATCTCATTTTTACTTTGAAACTGCGGAGCACTGCATACTACGTAATTTACTAAATCACCTCTGGTTCAGATGTAGAAGACGTTCTGGTTCATAAAGCTGCAGTTTTAAATCATAATACCACCCTGATGTGCTAAACTGCTGATCTGTGATGCACAGCTAGGTGGGAAGATCTGCCATCAGTGGAAATCCCCAGCTGCCAGCCTTTCACACATACCAGAGCAGAAGGGATGAATTCCTGATGCAAACCCATCAAATATGTATGTGTTTTGCTAGGAGAGAAATGGAGCAGAGAGTCTAGAGATGCAAAATAAGCCATAAGGAGCCACTAGCGCTGTTGCAGGCTGCACCCTGCACCGACAGCAAGGCTGTGTGTTGTGGGTTTGCTTTTTAGAAGACATCTCCACCCGCGTTTCAGGGAAATGTCTACAGACTGGTAAAATTACAGACAATGAAGAAATAATCTCCTGGTTTGTTACAGCAGCTACATCAAAGGGTCAGACTGTCTCAGCAGTCTGCACACACACACACACACACACCCTGCACACGTTCTTCCCCCACTCACATCATGTACACGACGTATGCAGAGACAGATTTTTTTATATCCATATTAGAAGGGGGGGAAATGTGCCTCTTATGCTGTGTCAGTTGACTTGGCTAAGCCTGTTGAAGGCTGCAGTTCCTATTTAATGGTTGAAGGAGATTTAGGTAATGAAGTCTCTGGATGTGGAAGCAGTGGTATTTATGAGACTAAAAAATACTTGGGCTTATCCAGCTTTGAAATGACTATAATAGGACAAAATAGAGGAGTCAAATGGGCAACTGACAGCAACAAGCAGAAGCTCTTACAATTCAAGCTTTAATTATGTGGAATGTACTGGCTAGAGAGGATGACCCACAATTTCACTAAATATTCCAGCACATCACCCTTTCTACTCCATGTCAAAAAGGTTATTTATGCTCTTCAAAATACAATAACAGTAGTTATTTTCTGATTACTTCAAGAAAGAGATTTCCTGAATCTGGTTTGATATTCAGCTTTTCTTTCCCTCCATGATGTTTCTTGTTTTCTTTACTTATTCATTAGTAGTTTCCTTACACACTGCCTAGATTAGAAAGGAGAGAATGGCAAAGCAAATAAACAGAGATTAAATAAAGCTGCAGCAAAGTTAGGTCTTTAAGAATTAAATCCAACCTCTAAACTGCAGAGGCAACTCTTCAAAAGTCACACTAAGCAGAGTATGTACATTTGCAGTCCAACTTCCATTTAAAGTGGATGACAAGTTTAGCAAGGATAATACCCTTCAAATACTGGCTGATTGGAGAGGCAAGGACATTTGCTCAATTTGCCCATAGTATTATCCTCCTGGCTTGCTGGGAGTTGATGTCCTGCTGTGAGCTTACAATAAGAGCTTTCCTTCTGAAGTCCCTGATGTGGGAGCATTTTTCTTTAAGATCATGGGAAAGTTTGGGGGTTTTTATTTTAAACCACTGCAGCAAAAAAGTAAAGAAGATTAATTGGGTTAGCTGCACAATTCATGTCCCTGCTTTTGGCTAATTCCCATCAGTTAGCATATCTTAGAAGACAGTCTTTAAATCTCAGATATGTCCTTGTTAATTATTATAGCATATTAGAAAAGACAAATATTTTTGGGTGCTGAGAAAATGGAATACTTTGGGTGCATTTCAACCCATACACACTTCTTTTTTTCCAGAGTATTAATCTAGTGTTAATCTACCTTCAAATTTATACCCAAAGATAAAATATCCTGCTACTTTTCCTTCTGATTCCCAAGAACCTAACAATCAGGATGCACAGCAATGTGCTGGCCTCATCTAGCACCATTTCACCATTTCAAGTGCAAACTTCCCCTTGCAGCAGCAGGTCCCAAGCAGATGGTGCCTGGATAGAGCCAATTGATGCCCAAGTAAACTGGGGCATCCTGACAGCTCCAGGACAACTCCCAGAGAGCTTAAGAGGCAAAGCCCAGTCTTAGGGAAAGGCTAACGTTTTCCAGGGAACTTGTTAGGACTGCTAGGATTGACATGCTCATGGGTAATCAAAGCCCACTTGCACTGTGACTTGCAAAAACACAAAAGAATTTTTGAATGTGGCCCATCACAACATTTTCCTGCAATTAATAATTAGGCAGCTCATTACTTGGCAGTGAGAGAGATGAGATATTTGATTTTCCTGACTGGTCACAAAAAAGGTTAGTAATTAGAGAAAATTCCTAAATGCTACACAGGAATACATTATTAATACACCTAATTTTTTGCACATACAGTATTTACTATTTTATATTACAAAGACCATTTTCTCCCTTTTATAGATTAACTAACTACATGCTGGTTTGCAGCAGAACATGATTCTTCACTGGGTGTAAGAGACAGCCAGGGGCAGCTCCTGGCAGGATGACACCTGGAGCACTCCAACCATCTCAGCTCCTCCTTGGGAAAGCTGCATTAACCCCCTTCTCTGGGTCAGGCTGCCTCTTCCTCCCACACCTCACCAGCACAGCCACCCAGTCCCTGCTGAAGCTCCAGGGAGGGCAGGTCACCAGGGGCCACTGCCTCGCGGGGATGGGGATGAGGTTTATTGCCCTGAGCTGCTTTTTCTGCTGTGAAAAGGGAAAGAGCATTACCGGGACCAGGAAGGGAGCAGGGCTTGCTCTTCACACATGGGAGCAGGGAGGTGGCCTAGAGCCAGAGCCCAGCTTGGATTCCTGCCTCTCAGGTGCTGGGGCAGCACCAGCCTGGCACCGGGCTCCTCCAGCAGTGCAGGAAAACCAAAAACTGGGCAGCACATCCATTGCATTCACCTGAACCATCGGCGCTCCGCAATGCACTCGCTAAATATTTTATCACTTCTGATTAATTGATGGATTTTTAATTTTTAAATATACTCATGTTTAGTTCTAAATTCTTGGCAAGAAATAAAGGACTGACATAGTTTAATAACCTGCACACTGTACTCATCTCTCCTTATAATCAACGCCACCACCTTCCAAACCACAAGAACTGCTTCAATTAATTTAATTTTTCATTGAAATATTCTAAGGTACTTGGTATTTCTGAGGTACGATTTGCCCAAGATTTCTATGTTACAAACATGAAGGAATGTCTGCAATACCTACTACATAAAGTAGCTTGGGGCTCTTTCACTCCACACCACAGGGAAAGTAAGATACAAAAAAACACTGCTTGTACATCCTTAGCCTGCACAATTAATGAGCTGAGACTAAAGCTCCTCTTAATCCCCAGTCTTGTATCTGATTGAAGTACACTGGGGATAATTTTTTTTTTTTCTTTTTTAAACTTGTTAGTACATACAGCTAGGTTGTATCTTCTTTTTGTAAAAAAGAACAAAACCAGCCAAACAAAACCCTACAGAGTAGCAAATGTGATCCAGTTTCCTCCTGTTTACCACCTTACTGTGTTCCAGAAGGACTGAAAGAGAATTATTCTATGGTTTGAGGGGAATTGGAGTTGGCCGCTGGTCCATAACCATATTTATGTTGACAGCTTTTGGGAACTCTCTGCAAGGTCTGCTGAAAAAGAGTCAAAATTGATAAAAAACCACATTTACATTCTTGAACATCATCTTTTTGCAGGGGTTTGTTTGCCTGTTTTTACTGAGACAGTTTCTCCATAGAAAACAGACTCTCCTAGGATAATCCACATTATCTCAGCCTCAACTATATATACAGAGACGGATTTCATTAGTCCTTTTATCAGTATTCCTGGAGATCAGGCAGGATTTGTACACCTGGTAAAAGACACCATTGGCCACAATCAGCATGCAATATGGGCAGACACAAGCGAAAAGGGATGGAAAAGCAAGGTGCATGTCCCTGTTGTGCAGACAAGGGAACGAGACACCGAGGAACAGCGGCTCAGGATGTGCAGAAAAGCCCCATGAAACCCATTCACCTTGGAACCAACCATTCCTGCTGGTGTTTGCCACAAAGCAAGCGTGACCCAGAGCATCATCCACAAGCACTCACACTCTCTATGCCCTGCACTGGGACTTTCAGGTATTTACACTTGAGTTCTTCCATTTTTACTGAGGAGAGTAAAAATGAGGCTCCCCCCATGAGAGAGGCTGGCACCATCCCACATCGCGTGCTGAGCCAGAGCATTCCTGCACAGCCCTCCCTCCCACTGCCATGAACACCCAGGCTGGTGTGGAGTGGCTCCCCAGGTGGCAGCCACTCTGAGCCACACTACGTGAACAGAGAAACATCCTTTGACTGAGAAATGAAAGCTGACAGTCAGTCGGGCTCCTCCTGTACTCATCTGCACAAGCTTTCACATCCAATCCTACTTCAAACGCAGGAATTTAACTACAGGGCTCTTCACTTTCATCTGGAAAATAAAGCTGCAGCTCTGTATCCCTGCTCTTTATTTTGAGGCTGGGTTTGGCAGAGGGGTTTCTGTTGCTGTTCTGCCTTACTCAGGGCCTCAGCAGTGCACTCCTGATTAACTGCTCCAGATCCAGCAGCACAGGCTAAGCAGGTGATTTCCTTACAGCAGAACATGCTGCAGTGATGGAGAGCAGTTATTCCATCTCTCTGAGTTTATGGCTGAAGCATTTTGGAGACCTCATGTCCCTGAGGGCGGATGAAAGAAAACGTTTCATTGTGTGAAAGTGCTGTTATCCCACTACTACCACCATGCTCTGACTTCACTGCTAATTGACGCTTGGAGCAGTGATAATGAACACTGAAATGAGCTGGTTCGCCTATCCCTTGGCCAGGACAAGCTGGAGAAAGGTCACTAAACGGGAAGATATATGAGGGGCACAAGAACTGAGGAACAGAGCAATGCATCCAAGCAAAAAACATTTCTCCAGTCTTCCCCTCCTCATGTAGAAACACCCAGATACTCAGAAGAGTGCTCACTCCAAAGTAAACTGCACAGAGCTAAGAAGTTCCCATCAAGTGATATAATGGTCCCTGGGAAGGCTGCCCTGCTGAGATACCCGGGATAGAGACCCAGCTGCTAGGAAACCAGCTTGATTTGCTGCACACACCAACCAAAGGAGATAGCAAGCAGAAACATATGCTCCATCAAAACCAGAGTCACAGCAGGACTCAGAAGTAGCCATATGGTAACTGCTTTTAAATATAAAGAGAAGGGCATTCTATTAATGCTGATGTTATGCTGTAATCTCTAGTTTATACCCTTATTGATCTTGGATGCTTGCAAAAATAATTGAAGCAACACTGAATATATTTCCAATTTTGTTGCTCATTCAGTTCTGTTTCATGGTTCTTTGTAGGCAGCTACAATTTCTGTGCATATATTTCTTATCAGATGTATGCTTTTCCCATATGCTCATCAATTATGTGCATTAACTCCTTAAAGACTTGCAGCTTGAAATCTTCAAGCCCTGTTTGCCCTATTTTTAGTTTTGACTGGCACAAAGAAAGAAGTTGCAAAGTAATAACATTAATAAAAGTTTATGAAATCTGCAAATTAAATTATTTAAGTCTTCACCAAACAAAGCTTTTTTTACTGGACAGTGAAACATACTTAAAGTCTTAGCACATTCTAGAAATACATACAGCAGCACAATTATTCTGCAGATATAAATTGACTGAGCAGAGCCACTTTGGTCACAAAATTACAGAATGGTTTGGGTTGGAAGGCACCTTAATACAGATTCTCTGGCAGCTCATATTGATATCAAAATGCTTTAATCAATATTTAGCAGCTAAAGCAGCCACTGTCACAAAAACATGTAAAAACGGATTTGTACAACCTACAAGGATGATGCAGTGCCTGAAATAATTCCAGGGAAAAAAGAAATCTTACATCCTAAAACCATCTTTGGGCAACAACTTTTTTTCCTCTGTGGCAGCAAACTGCTTGGAGGGAGAACTGATTTCTTGCTTTGCCAACATAATGCCCCTGTAGGAATGAAGCTGCAAGCTGACCTAAAGGGAAAAGTCAGCACGAGTTCACAGACCATTGTTCGAAGAGCAGACCTACTTGCACAGCAAAACTGCTGCTACAAATCCACAAATGGCAGCCAGACACACGCTAACGCAGCAGTTTTATGACACAGGAACACATTAACATTTATCAAACCAAACCACAATTAATTGGGTACCACCAGAAAAAAAAGTTGTCCTGCCCGCAGTGGAACAAGAAAAGATCTCCTGTGGATTTGTGCCCTCCATCCATACCTCCATCCATCATTAACAGTGCTTGCTCTTTGTCCTTCTCAGGGACATTCCCAGCAATCACTCCCACTGTCTCACTGCCCATTTCCCCCAAATCACTGAAGACTTAAACCACTTCTCTACCACCTTACTACTCCTGTTGAGACCCCTCTCCCTGGCAGTATCTTTATTTCCCTTAAACTATCCAGCATTTCTTCTACATGTTCTTGAACAACCTCCAGGGTCCTCACCACAGCCTGAGGTTGCATTTCCCTCATGCAGATCAGTTTGAACACCTTCCCTTCAGACAGCCAGTGACTTTCATTAGCCTCACTGAGCCATTTCCAGAGATTGGATGCATCTCTCTGCCTTCAGATGGATTTGAAACTGGAAAATGCATTCAGAGGTACTGAAAGAAGGTAGAGGAGAAAAGATGAACTAGCAGAAAAAAAGAACAAACAGAATTATTCTAAACAAATTTAAGTTCCTTACAAAAGTAGCTTAAATACACAAAAGAAGGTGAAGCGAAGGTGAATCAGTCACACAACACTTCCCAGTAAAACAAAAGCACATCAGGAGAAGGGAGGCTCCCTGAGCACAAGGCTCAGAAGAACTGAGAGGATCCCAGAAACAAGATTTTCTGAGATTTCACATCCATTGCCCTAAAGACTATGACTCCTACCCAGTTCCACTGAATTTAGCAATGTGTTGCTGTACTTCATGCATGCGAGAGACAGAGTATTTACAATGACTAACTTGGCAGGGTTTGTCTGCTTTTACTCTAAAATATTCAGCTTGTTCAGCAACTTTTTTTATCATTCAGGCTTATCTGTTCTGAAGCAGTGGACTGTGCCTATCTTGAATCTTTTCATCATCTTTCAGTCCAGCTCCTCATCAGCTGAGGAGGATTTTTACTGGAGGAGATGGCTTGTGACATCCCACAAACTGGCGATCCCACACATACATCTCTGTCAAGGTGCAGCCTGACAAAGTCCAGCTCTTGATCCTGTTTCATCTCACAAAATGGAACTGACGATAAAAGAAGGGCAAGAGGAGGTTTCTATTCTTTGCCTACTGGCAAGTAAAATCCAAAGACTTATCTGGGACTTATCAGCCCCTGTGACTCTGTACTGGCCGCTGCCTCTGTGCATGACCCAACAATTCAGCCTCTGCTGGCACTGAAAACTGAAACCCACAACAACAGTGGGGATGGTTTTGGGTGTTCACAACAGGGAAGGGAACAACAGGAAAGGGAAGTGAAATCCAAAAATTAAGCTGAGTTTCTACTGGAGTGCTCACCACTTTCCCCGCCCATTTGACTTCAGAGCACACTCTGAACTTCACACTTCGAACCCCAACGCAGAAAACCACAGCAGGAATTCTTCCCTGTGAATGGCAGAAAGCCATTGCTGGTGGTTGTCTGGGATCAGAGCTGGAGTCTTGAATCTTTCTTAAAACTACCTACTTATGGTTTAGATTTACATCTAACAGTCTTCAGCAGCAAACTCTTCTATAAGGTTCAAAAATCATGCATTAAAACACAATAAACTTACTATTTTAAATGTATTCCCAACTGCATCAACTGACTGTTTATTTTTCCCTTAGTCCCCCAGAATGGGCTTAAAATAAGAAGGATTTATCCAGGTTAAAAAGTTCCCACCTTATTGATATGGGGCACCCAGCATAAGAAGCCATGGACCTCTTGGAGCAAGTCCAGAGGAGGCCATGAAGATGCTCAGAGGGCTGGAGCCCCTCTGCTGCAGAGACAGGCTGAGAGAGCTGGGGCTGTTCAATTTGTGGAAGAGTCTGGAGAGACCTTAGAGCCCCTTCCAGTACTTAGAGGGGCTACAAGAGAGCCAGAGAGGGGCTTTGGACAAGGGCGTGCACAGAACAAGGGGGAATGGCTTTAACCAGACAGAAGGCCAGTTTAGATCAGATATCAAGAAGAAATTTTTCCCTGTGAGGTAGGTGAGGCCCTGGCAGTCACTTGCCCAGACAGCCAAAAGTGTTTAAGGCCAGGCTGGACAGGACTTGGTGCAACCTGGTCTAGGGAAGGTGTCCCTGCCCATGGCAGGGAGCGTGGAACTGGATGATCTTCAAGGTACCTTTCAACCCAAACCATTCTGGGATTCTGTAATTCTATATAATTCAAGAATTTGCATGACATGCTTTACCTCTAGGATGCACTGAACTTCCTTGTGAGCCTGTAGACCACATAGATCCCTTCTGTAGCACCCTGAATTCCCCAGCAGCAGCAGCACATTTTACTAGGATAACTGTATCAAGCTATGTTTTCTCTGATCACTGAGCAGTCATCAGCCAGAAGAGACGGGAGACTCCTGTGAGCTCCTGGGTATCACAAGCTGTGAGACTGCTGGCTTCAGCTGGGAGCTACCACCAGCTTAACATGCAAGCCTAAAGGAAGGGATGTATTTTTTCTGTAGGAAGAGTTTCTAAACCACACACTTCTGAAAAGCCAGAGGGGCACTGATGTGTTTGAGGTTGTGGGGGAAAGAGGGGTGTCAGCAGCAACAGTCCATGCTGTACCTGCACTCCATGTGGATGCCCCCTTCATGTGCTGGCCCTGGAAGTGGCTTCCTCTGCTGCACTGGCAGCTGCTCAGTGCAGCCCTGGAAGGAGCCACGGTCTGGCAGCAGATGAAACACTGCTCCCTGCAAACACATTTCTGCCAGTCTGGGGCTCAGCCTCGGCAGAAATACCCCTGCTATCACTTCTTGTTCTCGCTGCTGCTACGGCAGCACTGTTAAATTGATTCTTAGTGTTATTATCTCAATACTTCACGGGTTTATATGATGGGGGGGAAGGGCAAGATAGGAATTACGGAGAAAGAAGAAAAAGGCATTTCATTTATTGGATTGTTAGCTTACTGCGAAGATAAAACATGCACATTCTGTATTAGGCCTTTGTTGGCCATGCATGGAGCACAAAGAACTAAAAAAGCACTAATTACTAGGAGCTAAGATTAGTCTCTCCCGCCTGTGGTAAATACAAAGGTGAGTTTTAATAGCAGAGCAAGGAGATTAAGCAACATGAATTCTGACAAGAGCCATAAGAAAAAGGCGAGTAAATTACCCCTTGTGATCTAAAAATACAGAATGAAGAATTCATTATGGCTTCCCATGAAAAAACCACAGCTTCTTTCTTCATAAAAATTCAGCCTAGGACAAAGAGGCACTTATCACATCTATTCTGCATTTGCAAAGAATCTCCACGCTGATCTCCAAAACTCCACGCTGATCTCCAAAACTCCCGAGTCCTGTGAACTTGTGATCAGGAAAGACATTTGTTAAGTATTAGCACTGCTGCCTAGGCCAATACCCTCTGGAGCTCGTGGTGTGTATCACCTTTCAGTGCCTGGGTTCCACTGACAGCGGCCGCTGTGTCATCGCACAAAAATGCCTCACCAGAGGAAAGCCAGTGGCCCACCTCTGAATATCTCCCTTCCAAACACTTATTGTTTAAACTGAAAGAGCTCAATCATACAGAGCAAGCACAGCTGAGAGCAACCATAAATACGCAAGGGTCTCGGCACTAGGGGAAAAGGCACATTTGTTATTTGGCCGTGCAACAGCTCTGATTTAATGAATAGGCACACATAAATACATATATAAAAAATACTTTAGACCCTTAAGAACATCTTGCTTCAAAAATTGCCATGTATGACAAAGTTCAGCAGTTTTGGAGAATCTGAGCTGTGCTAACCTACAAGCAGATGGAAGCAGAGATGGAAGCTGGCTCAGCAGGGAGACAAGGAGAGAAGCAATGAGAGGGAGAAACAAAGAGGCAGGTTGCAGAAGGAGAATATTCTAACTTTCCAGCAGTAGAAACATTTTTTAGCATCTTCACAGATGTTGGCCAATTTACACAGCTCATGAGAAATACAAGTTAGAAAATAATATGGAGCATTTGGAACAGTATTCAGCTCCTCTGTATGGTGCTAATTTCCCTTTGAGTCTGTTCAGTAAAGTTAATGAAGCACTAACGAAGTTGGTTTCCTTTGGCTTTTTGTTTATTGTAGGAATTGATGGAGTTCAGTAAAATGTGAGCTTCCTTTAGCTTATACTTTGCTTGTTTTTATGTGGTAGATGTACTGGCAGGTTTGAGAATGGGCTCCTACTGTAAATTTTTTGTTGGCAAAAAGAACTAATCATACAGCTCACCAGGGACATAATGGTTAAACTAGTCCTAAAGATAAAGTAGATTCAGAAGGTGTGAGGAGGACTGGGGAAAGGAGGCTGGAAAGGGCAGGCAAGCAGGAGAAAAAGACCACCAGAGTGAATTAAATTGCACAAGTCCCACTTCCCTAGATTAGAATGGATGACTTTGGAAGGGATGCAAGGTTACAATAAGGAAAGCTAAAGGAGACACACACCAAACCCACACATAACTGATGACTTCAACTCAAGGTGAGTACAAACAAACGTTTTCTAATTCATGATTATTAATAGGCTAAAATAATTTGTCTCCAAAAAATTTGTCAATTGGAATGCTGGTTTTTTTTAAATGGGCCATCATTAACAGAAGCATATTCAGTATTATTCTCCAGGTTCATGTGGCTACAAGAAATGAAAAGGATGCAATATTTCTGGAATCTTCCTGTGGCTTTGCTACTGACTAATAGCGTAAGGCAACAGAAGTTAAATCTTTTCACTACAGAGCTCCCAAAGCAGTTTTCTTGTCTAAGTCAAATCAACCTCATTTAAAAAACCTGCTGGCTTTGCTTCATTTTTGTTCCCACCAACATGATGTTCCTCCAAGACAGAAAAGCAAAATGCTACTCAAGGCATAACACTGAGCAACAAGGGAAGATTCAGCCTGAACCTCACCAAAATATCCCTGCCCTCACTAACATTCAAAGTGTACACAAAGACAATAAACACCCAGTTCAAAAAAAACCAAATAATCCAAAATACCAGTCAGCTCAACACCAAATAACCCAAAATACCAGTCAGCCAGCAGGCCAAAAGACAAACTGGCATGGAAAGGAAGAAAATCACTTTGGGATAGAGTTGTATCATTCTCATAGGAAACATAATTAAAAAGAAAATTTATTTTTTTTTAAATCAACCAAAGCACATTTTCTTTTTTTAAATATGTACTAATGATACTTTCCTACATTTTTCCTCCTTAAATGGCACATCCTTTGCATGCACTCACATTATTCATTTCCTGCAAACAACCTCCTTCCTACAGTACATTCCTGCTTTCACTTCTCTCCCCCACATGAAATCTCTGTAAAAAGTCATCATCTGGATGATTCTGAACCTCACAGACTAGAAACAAAACTATCTTGGCACAGCTGTCCACTGTGCCTACCAGACAAGAAGATGCCAATCAAGAATTTGCCAGGCTCACCCCTTTCTTCAGCTGACTTGCAGGTATTTCCAATTAGAATAAAATCACTCTGAGTTCAAAGTGTCTTTCTTTGGTTTTTTCCACAGGTAACTGTGTGACCTTGTTCCATTTCTGCACCTCTTCCCAGCCCCAACTTTCCAAAGCACATGAAGTGCATTCATTTCCATGCATTAACCAGCATCCTCCAGGAACTATTCTACCTCCATGAAATTGATTTATTAAAACTCACTACCAGCAATTTAGTAAAAGAAAGATGTATTTGGGGCACAAACAGGAGAAGCAAATAAGACCAGAATAATTCTTCTGCCTCTTCATCACACCTTTAAAAAAAACCCCAGAGCATTCATCATACAAAGAACGTGTCCTCCCAGTAAAGACACATTCTTCATACATATGCACACTTATTCCAGACTATAGTTAATTATTCCCCCAGTAAAATTATTTATATGCAAATTTAAATAATGTTCATAGCTTAGCGAAGTGAAACACATGCATGAAGAATAAGTGTAGTCCCAGACAACCAGACCAGATGCTAATGTTTCTCATTTGTTATGAGAAAAAGGGAAAGTGTACTGCAAAAAAAATGGAGAAAATTACAGAATTTCTAGATCTCTAAGCCTGAGTAGATGCAGGAAGTCCTGAAACACACAGCTGAGGGTGTATCAGACCACCTTCTTATCATGTACTGAAGGTGATGCCCACATTGCAGTTCATAAAAACAAATGTAAACCCAAGCCCTAAACTCCTCTCCTGGAAGTCTCACTGCAAATGTAAACCTGGACAAAGCAGAAGGGAAGCACTTTGTGTGACTCTCAAATTATGTTAAACATTTTTTCTTACAAGTCTCTTTCATACAGGTGCTCACAATTTCCCTGCAGTAAGCACAGCCCACGCTAGAAAGCACTGATGATGGATGCTTAAATACATGTTCTTCCAGCAACTGCAATAAGGGGATTTAAAGACAGAATTCTTCAAGTGATTTATGATTCATTTCTGCATCTCAATCTAAGCACTGAAAAGCTTCAGCCCTCATTTTTCTCAACAAATGTGCAATTTGATGCATAAATGAATATTCAGCTGATGAAGTGAACAAAAGCATCTTAGAGAACACCAGACTGCAAATGCTGCTCCGTTTGGGGAGCCAGAGAGAGGCAGATAATGACTTTCTCAGTCTGTCATCACTGGGGAGCATGGGCAAGGCTGGAAACGACACAAACGCCCACGCCAGCAGCCAACCCAGGGCACAGACAATGCCCCACAGACCCAAATGCCACTGCATTAAAAACTGCATTAAATACCACTGTGTCAGGCACAGATAATGCCCCACAGACCCAAATGCCACTGCATTAAAAACTGCATTAAATACCACTGTGTCAGGCACAGATAATGCCCCACAGACCCAAATGCCACTGCATTAAAAACTGCATTAAATACCACTGTGTCAGGCACAGATAATGCCCCACAGACCCAAATGCCACTGCATTAAAAACTGCATTAAATGCCACTGCATCAGGCACACGGGAGTGCCAGCCCCACACACAGACTGTGATTAACCTGATGAAAATGTGCATTTTTAGTTAACATCCCAGTGACCTGGCAAAAGTAACAACCATCCTGATTTACCCCTGCAAGGCAGGGAGCACTAATGCCAGTTCACATATGCTGATGGCAAAATAACGACTTTAAGCAGGAAATCCTGTACAAGTGTGCTCAAATACAACTCCATATATACTTTCCAATTCCTCCTGGGACACACAAAAACAGTTTTCAAACAAAAATCTGACCAGAGACACTGAAATTCTGCATAATGCACAGTTCTACACAATATTTACACCAAGAAGCACATGGAAGACACGCAGTGCAGTGAAGGAAAAAGGTGATCTTTAAATAAAAGGCTCGAGACAAAATTATTTCAGCTGTTGAAACAAGGTTTAATTTCATTTCTGCCATGCTGCATTGGATTAAGTAGCTTGGAAGTGTTCACACTACAAGGTTAAAATGCAAACAGCTTGGTCAGGACAGTTTGAGTCTCTGAAGGTGTCAGTTACAAAATCTGGAAAAATTTTGTCTCATCAACTCTTCTCCATATTGTGTCCTTGAGGAATCCCCCAGAATAACACACACCAGTGAGCAAAGCAGGATCACTTTTGCTTCATGTTGAAAACCACCAGTCTTTTGAATTCTAAGAGCATCTCATGTACCTTAGGAGACAATATAATTAATGGGGTTTGCCAGCCTTTCAACTTGAAAAACCTTGAGAGTGCAGGTCCAGGCCACACAAAGGGCACACTCTCTACCATTAGGACTTTTAAAAGTGCCCCACATTAGACACAGATAAAAAATCATCCAATACTATTAGACATTGCAGGAATGCTTATAGAAATGTGTGCATCTACTGCATCTTTAAACATCTCCCACTGGCCAAAATGAAGAGTTAGAGATTGAGAAAATAGGGTTAGATCTTATTAGGCTGGTCCAATACACTGGTATAACAACCCCTGTTACTGTTACGTGGATCTTGTAACAGTTTTGGAATGACCCAGTAATTATTGACAACATTCTTTAATACTTTATTAACATTCTCCAGATGGCCAACGCCTATTTTTAGAAGCACGAAGGCAAATTTTATTTATTTGAACTCACTGCTTCTAGATCTACCTTATTCATTCACCACAAATGAAGGAAACTTTGCTAAGTGATGATATGGACATAGAAAAAAAAAAAGTAAATAAATCAAGTTTGCTCTAAATCCTTGTAGTTATTTAGCTGCCTCACTCTCCATGAGTTTCTAAAATGCTGTAATTGCCATTGACCTTCCCTGTCATTTAAGGCTCTTAAACATGCAGGGAAGGTCGAGCCAGTAAATTGCCAGCACCCTTGACTGAAGCACATTGATCAAGGCCAGTTTAGTACTTGCTTAGTTTAGCAGATAAAGTGTGGCAGTCAGCATTTCTAAATAAATTATACGATTTCCAGAGAGTGATGTACGATTTTCGTAAACATGATGACTCAGCATCTGAAAGAGAGGAAAACAAAAGAAAATCTCAGGAGATTCAAGAGAGGCCAAAGCATAATTTAGCCTGTCTTTTTATTAGATTAAAAATTCCCTAAAGAATTGGGTAAAAACCACCTTGAAATAACCAGTAACAATCAGAACAGTTTGGCACAGACCAAAGATAACAAGTTGCATGAAAGCACAAGAGACCGACATTTGAAGCACTGCTGTGGAAACACAAATGCTCTGCTCAAGTATTCGATGGGATGCTATGTTTAAAAACTATTAAAAGATGAAGATCTGAAAAAGACATTTGAAGACTCACTTTATTTACAAGTGGCCATTTGCTTTTCTTTTGAATAGATGAGCTTTAAGATCAGGTGAATTATGAAAAAATATTTTGGCTTCTAGTTTCATTAGGCATGTTTTTGTTAGTTTTGTTTCCAGCAGATGTATCTCCGGTTACCTGACACTGTGGGATAGCACACTCTGCTCTTTGTTACAACAGCCTGACCCCAAGGGATGTCTATCTAAAATTCAACCTTTTGTAAAAAATTTACACAAAAATAAAACTTGCTGTAACTTTTGAAAGCACTGACAGCCACTCCTGGCTGGGACCAATCTTCCCTACACAGTTTACCAGCTCCTGCCTGGAATTTTTGCTTGAACTAAAGACAAAAAAAGGAGGTTTAGAAGCCAGGTTTAGCTGCTGCACTAGCAAAGCCCCAAACATCAAGGTCCAACAGGGTTCATAAACAGGAGTAAAACTCCCACCAAAGACATGGCTACAGCTGGAGCCACCCATACCAGGCACCAGAATTTAGTTGTGAAGGCTTCAAAAACAGCCAAGAAGAAACCATTGCCTCATTCAGCACCAGAAAATCCAAAGATGAGGTGACTCCAGAGAGAACCATGCTTGTACTGCTCGGCTGCTCACATGAGGGCTCATTTTAATGGGTATTCCCACTATTCAGACCCTGTATCCCCTCAGATCTTCCTATCTCACCAGTCACAAATCAGAGGATCTTGGGGACAGGATGTCCCAGCATGCCTTCATTGAAGGAAGATGCTGTGGTGGGCACAGCACACTCACTGATTTCCCTATCAGATGACTGATTTCCCCATCAGAGACACCAATTTTAGTGTTAGGCACCACAGCCTAACAGGAAGAAGAGAAACCAGCTAAGGAAATTAGCTGAGAATTTATTTATTGAGAATTTAATCTGATAAAAGCCAAATTACTTTACTACTTTGCGTCCAACTACCAAAGTTATAGATAAGAAATTTATTTAAGAACATGGCAAACTCAGGTGCCTTGCCATGACTGTATGCTACTCATGTATAGATGAATTCAACGGAAATTGTTTCTCGGTTGCTCCTTAAAATCTTAATATCTCCTTATTTCTGTGGCAGATATTGTCATTCACTCTACAAATTCCTGCCCCTTTCTGCTTGTTTGACTAGATCATATAAAAGAAACTGCAACTTTTATTACTCAGGTAAAGGGCCAATAATGCAGATAGAGAATTTAATTATTTAATCTAATGTTTCATATTGAATTTAATTATTTAATGTTTCATATTGAATTGGGGATACCGACACTGATCCTCCTATGCCTAGTGATGCATTCATTCCTTTCCACTTGTAAAACAATTTATCAAAATTTCTAAAGCTAACTGCACTTGCAGTAATACATGACCAATAACAGAAGGTAAACTTTCAGAAAAGAATAAGAAAAAGTACATCTTGCCTGGGGCTAGATAAATTTCACACCAACACTTTGGTCCCAAGGCCTCTGGTCCTCGCTTCATCCGCTCTTCTTGAAAACGGATGCTTCAAGAAATGCTGTCAGGATTCACCTGTGTGCCATAGGGAATGCCAAATACTGCCCCTGCAGAGTCAGGTGTGGCATTGCTGTGATGGTCAGGAAGGTCCACAGGGAAGAAGGGAGCCCTGTTCTCTTTCTGAGGAAGAGATGAGGCCACGATTCAGGAATACACTCGAACACATGCTCACTTTTAAGTAAATCCTCAAATACCAATTCAGTCAAGAGGAAGCAAAAGATGTGATTCACCAAGCATGGGTAATATTTCCTTCCCAAAGGTCAAATTTGGACCTTTTCATGCTTTTTAGCTCCACTGATACCAAATGTTTTTTCAGGCAATTGTGTTTAATAATTTTGTACAGTGAAGGGCTGGAATAAAAACTTGGCATACCTGCTAACTTCTGCAAGGTGCCCTTGCTCTTGGAACTGCAGATATTTCAGATACAGTAAAGAAGAAAAAATAGTGTTAATAATTAAGAAAAATATAATTAAACCTTTACATTTGAAGATTCACTGTCATTTGACAGGACATTCTTCAGCAGATGATTAAAATCTAAGGGGATTTACCAGACACTTGGGGTGGAGACTTTTTCT
The DNA here is from genome assembly GCA_013390105.1 of Tichodroma muraria. Classification (NCBI taxonomy): domain Eukaryota; kingdom Metazoa; phylum Chordata; class Aves; order Passeriformes; family Sittidae; genus Tichodroma; species Tichodroma muraria. Next base: position 53,833 of record WAAG01072871.1, read on the forward strand.
CACACCAAGTGTTAGGAATGGGACTAAACCTAAGACTAAAAATCACACCCAGAAATTTATGAACTTGCGAACTTTTG